>QEPC01001504.1:107128-123702 GCA_003113815.1 Sphenodon punctatus
TTTTTTAACAAGTGCAGGGTGGGGGCCAGATTCTCACTTTTCATGGTGACAGTCAGGGCTTTTCTTGGCTCATTGTAATTTATAAGAATGAGCCAAGAAGTCTAATTCTCATTGAGAAAAGTAAGAATCTGAGAAGCGAATATCAGTACTAGTTATGGGGCTGGCTCAGATGAGTCTCTGGCTTGGGGAGGGAAAAATGAGGCTGTTAGGGTCTCACCATTTCTCCCTGGCTGGGATGGGTTCAATTGGGCTGAGCCTTGCTGCAGTGCTGGAAACTGCAGTTTTGAGACAGCAGCACCCCCTTCAGGCCTAGATGGCTCAGTACAGGCTTCCAAACAAACAGCTAAGCTCAGAGAACAGCCCTGTTTCGACCTAGATATATGCTGCAATTCTGAGAGTCCAGTTTGAGATCATGGATACCCCATTTTTTGAGAAATTTGGGGTTTAGTCAGAACCTGAATTCATGAACCTAGAATTTGTGTTTCAAATATGGAAAACAAAAAGGGCTTTTTGTGGCTTTTATCATAACCTGAATGCACAGTCCTATCAAAAATACATACTCTGCAAAAAGTTCCAGATTTGTAATCATGCTAGTACTTCTGGTTTTCAGTATGTTTCTTAACAAGGTGTATTTCACATTAATTATCCTGGTTCCACTGTGTATAAAAGAGTTTTGTGTGTTATATGCAAATTTAAAACACGTTAAACTAATTTGTAAGAGTCCTTCCTATTTAAGCAGAGACAGATAAAGTATTCAAGGATACCCACAGAGGCACGAAAGTGCTATAAAGAAGACCATTTTCAAAATGGTAATAATTAAGAAGCTATTATTGAACTCTTCACAAACTGATGAATTAGTACATAAAGTCAATATGCACAGAAATAAATAATCATGCTGACATGCTATGCTGATAGTAATTTCTTAAAGTACTGTTTTCCTGGAAATGACATTTCACTACTGGTTAATCAGCATGTTTGATGCTGATCCATCAATTTCCTTAGCACCTGCAATGTGCTCTACGTGGGGCTGCCTTTGAAAACTGTTTGGAAGCTGCAGTTGGTGCTGAACACAGCAGCCCGCCTTCTGTCAGGAATGGGTCGCCAAGAGCACATTACCCCAGTGCTCCGGAGTCTGCACTAGCTCCCAATAGTCTTTCAGGCACACTCCAAGGTGCTGGTTTTAACCTATAAAGTCCTAAATGGCCTGGACCCCAAGTATCTGAAAGACTGCTTCTTCCCCTATGTACCATCGTGGCCTCTGAGGTCGACTGGGGATGCACTCTTGTATGTGCCAACTGCCCTTGAAGTTGTTACAATAAGGGTCCACGGGGGTGGGGGGGCATTCTCGGTTGCTGTCCCACAATTATGGAACTCCCTCCCCTTGGAGATCTGCCTTAGCCCAAGCCTGTTCATCTTCTGGAGCAGATATAAGATGTTTCTGTTTGGCCAGGCATTTGGTGGGCACTGAGCAGAAATGCGGTTGGGTGGGTTTGGGTAGAAAGGCTTGGGGAGGAGGACTGGTAGGTGGAAATGGGGATAAAGTCTGGGGTGGGTAGTTGGGATGATATGGGCTTTACGGGGTTTTGAATGTATTGAATTTTATATTTTTTTCTTATGTTGTAAGCTGCCCTGAGTCTTTTCAAGAAGGATGGGGTAAATAAATAAATAAATAAATCATGGTTGATTAGTAACTTGGCCTTGTGGTGTTAGATATTTCAAAACCTTTCTTAAGATTGGATACTTTCTCACAGTACTTACCTTGCACGATAAGCCTCCAGGAAAGAATCTGGAAGGCACAGCATGTGTAGATTTTGTAATGTGGGAGTTTCCCTCTGAGCATTTTTGCTAGCGATCCTGTGGAGGATTGCAGAGTATGGAAATCCAGCTCTTCAATCCTCTGCAGGATTATCAGTAAAAATGCGCTGGGGGGGCACTTCCATGTTACAAACCCTGCACATGCTTTGCCTTCTGGATTCTTTCCCGGAGGCAAATGGTGCATGGAAAGTATTGTGGGAAAGTGCCCATAGTTGAAGGTCGATGCACTCTCTAATAGAAAGACTGTCTCTGTATAAAAGTAGGATACCTTTTTTTAAAAATGGTTCTAGATTTGTTGAAAACATTTCCACTTCCTTGGTATTGGCATCTGTACAATACACATTGAAAATTTGTCATTTGAGTACTCTTTCGTATTATGCTCTCTTGCCAGAGTGGCAGAACTACCTGGTTAATTATAAAGATTAAGAAACTGCTCTTTGTTTGGCACCAAACCTCAAACAATGTCTATTAACGAATGCCTCATGTTTACAGCTGCACAGTCAGAAATACAACACTGGGTGTTTTCAAATGAGATGCGACCCCACATGGCCACCCAGGAGCCACGGATCCAACCCCCTGTCTGAAGGTGAAGCGGCCAGATGTGTACTCCCATGAGCAACAAAGCACCCACTCATGGCCACACAAAGAGCACTACCAGGAAGTCCAGAGTGCTCTATGCAGGGTAGGCCAAATGGATGCGTGGCAATGGGAAACCACAGAAACCCCTTCCCATGTGAATGGTGGAATCCAGTCATGACAGCAGGCAGGTCTGCTGCTTACAGGCACAGTGGATGGGGGAAGCAGCTTTTGCAAGTCAAAAGAACTGGCCAGGTGCGTTGGGGAGCCTGGGTTTCCCGGCACACATGCCCTGAATGTCACTTGAAAGGCCAGCCTTGTGCACTTCCCCCTCCCCCATGGTCCATGGCAGGGGTGTGTGTGTGTGAATGGCAGCTGCTTCTGTGACTTCAGCAGTCATGTTGGGAGCCACCCATTAGAATTGTTCCACACGCACTCTACCTGCGCGGTGCTACGCCACGGCCATGGACTCCCCAACCCACTGCCTTCCTCTTTTGAAAACACCTACTAAAAGACTAAAGGGTGAAATTGTAAGTCTATTCAAGTCAATGAAATTTTTGCCACCATCTTCAACAGGGTTAGAATTTAATTAACCCAGCAGAATGGAGTTAGTGCACAGCAGAATGGAGCTAAAAAATAAGTACTAAATAAATAAATTAATAATAGCACACCTATGCTGAATCGTGCTCCGGGCCCTTCATATCATTAGTACAATAAAATAACCTATATTAAGGGGGCCCAACAGCAGATACAGTCTAAAAGCATCTGGAGAATAAAAAAATTCTTCACGTGCTTTTTAAAGGTGGGGAGAGAGGAACTGAGACAAACATCTCTAGTTTAAAAAGGTGGACAATACTCATATAAAATAAAAGATATAGCTGCTAGCAATCCCTGCTTCCCTGCTTCCTAATTTCCCACCCAATATAGAGTAAAAGAGCCATCAAAGCATGAGAAATATCTCCACAATGAACAGGAGAAACGTCTTGACCTTAACACTGGCATACACAGTGTCCTGACATCTGCCAAAGTGACTCATTGTGATCTGCACTGAGCAGCAGCTGTCACAGAACCTTTGGAAATTACCAATTAGCAACTAGTCTAATTAGGCTAGGGCTCTTCAGCTTAGAAAAGAGATGACAGAGTGGTTACATGCTAGAAGTTTACAAAATCATGATGCTGTTATTTACCCCTTCTAAAGAGAATAGAACTAGTGGACACCATATGAAATTAACTGGCAACAGATTTAAAACAAATAAAAGGAAGTAGTTTTTCACACAACGTAAATCAGTCCATTAAATTCATTGTCAGAGGATGTTGTGAAAAAACCCCAATCACATACCTTGGTTTAAAAAAGCCAACGACTAGATACTATCTTAGAGGATAGGTTCCTAAATGACTACTAGTCAAGTTGGTCGAGGGGTAGGACATCTTATTGTCAGGGGCTGAGAGTGAATAGCAGGAAATGAATCCTTTCATTTATGACACATTTTATGCTTCTTTGAAGAAAGGGAATGTGGTGGCTATTAGTGATAGGATGCTGGGTCAGGAAGACTATTTGCAGGAGCTGTTTGCAGGAGGGGTGGGATATAAATATATTAAATAAATAAATAAATACTTAGTAGAGTATGGCAGTTTTTATGTAGACAATCCTAACAGGACAATCCCCCAACATTAATGTCAATGGAAGTTTAGTCACTGGGTGGAGGATTGTACCCTAAGCCTTTTTGAACTAGGGGTATGCAATTTGTTTTAGTAACTAAAGACCCAAATACAAATAAATAAGCAAATAGCATTTGTTTTCATTCATTTTCATTTTTGTTTAAAAAATATAAATAAATTTTAAAAAGTCATGGGCATGCGTAAAATGGCCACCAGACCATTCTGCACATGTGTGCCCTTTTCCAAAATGGCAGCAGCAGTATCACTGCCATTTTGGAAAAGGGCAGCTGGTCTGTACATGTGCAAATAGACACTGTGAATGTGCAGGTGGCCGCCCTTTTGGAAAAGTTGCCAGTGCCATTTTGGAAAACAGTACACGTGCGCAGAATGGTCTGGTGGCCATTTTGTGCATTTGTAAAGATTTTTTATTTTTTGTTTTATTTTTAAATAAAATTGAATGTGAATCGTGTTCTGAAAATGAATGGATTTTCAAACAAAACACAAAAATGAATTGATTTTTAAAAAATGAAAACAAAAGTAACAATGAAAATGAATGGGGTCCTTCTGCACACACACCTGTAACTCAGCACACAGAAAACGCTAGGCCCTAGCCCTGACAAGCACAGAGTATATTTTTTCAAAAAAAAATACTTCCTGAAACAAATTCACTCAGAAACAAATATACAGAGCATAAATTAAACTTGCTACACAGTCCTTTTAGAGAATCACTTCCAGGAATCTAGTCATCAAGGAATCTTTGCAACTGTTTACCCCATATACACCACTACAGTTGGAAACATCCCTCAGCTATCACATAATACAGGACACATTCACCTACATCTGTTGAACCTTAATTCTTACTAGTTATATTGACTCCTGACAATTTTCATCTGACAGATAAGATTCCATAAATGTTTCCCTTATAACTGACATCCTGTGTAGATTCAGAGAGTGAATTCTTCTTTTGCCCCTAATTTTCAGTATACTATTACTTGCAACTTCACAAACGTTTTTTTTAATTGTAATTTTTAATTTCTATTCTTTTCCTTTTTCTGTTTAATAGTTTTGGGGGAGTGGGGTCCCCCTTAAATATATGTTGCAGGCTGTTTTCTCATTGGGTGTCTTCAGACATGATGGCACCGAAGCACCACCAGAAACTTACTCCCTCTGGGGTTGGACCACCACTGTGGTCAAGATCTGGCCAGGCCCCTGAACTGATGTGATGGGGGCCTGGTCACTGGGGAGGGTGGGTAGCCGGGTGATTGTGCGTCTTCCCATTCCTGCCCCCATGCTGCATGCAGAGAACCACCTTCCTGATGAGCAGTCATGGTGGTCAATGACAGTCGCCATGTTGCCTGGTGCTGGCGGGGGAATCCTGACTGGGTTAGATAAAGTGGGCTTTTAAATGTGAATGTCCACTTTACTCCTGCTTGGGCGTCCGGATCCCAGTCATGATGGCGGTTAGTGCAGGCTAGGACTCAGGGACTTCCCTGAGTCACAGCCGAGGCTAGCCCCCACTTCCTGCCCTGGTCAGGATCAATCCCAGACAAACATCTGGCACCCAGGATGTGCCTGCTTTCTAATGTGACAGCGGCCCTCGTGCCAAAGGGGGGAAATCATGGCAATGTGGGCCACTGACATGTTTGAAAGTACCAATTGTGTAAACAAAATAAATGTGGTGCTTTTTTAATAGAATTGTATTTAAAAATGGAATTATTCTCATGAACACTAATATCTCTTTCATGGAGGTGAGGAAGCCCTATCTGGGACTGGTGGATGTTTTGGAAGTAGGCAGGCAAATCACCACTCTCACCCACCCTCTCCTCCCCGCAGCCTACATCAACTGTCACCAGCCCTGCAGAGTAGAAGAAGCCCCACGTAGGACTGCTAACTGTTTTGAGAGTGGGCTGGTTGAGTTACCTGGGCTACCCCTCCCACATCTCACAGCCTACATCAACTGCTGCCAGCCCTGCAGTTGGCTGATAAAGGGTGGTGTGGTGGAGCAAGTGAGGCATTATGCTTCATCACTTCTTAAATGTTGATGTTTTAAAGGAAGGGGGGTTGTGTTCTACTGTAATGGGGAGGTGGTGGCAGATGTTGAGTCTTTGTAAGATTTGTACCTGAGACTTCTTATTTGTACTGTGTGGGTGAGTGGGAGGGTGGGAGTTGTGGATAGCTAGTACTATCTATCTGCAATGGGGAAGGAGTATGTGTCTGGAGGGGTCCATTTAGGTCAATGGAAATAGTTGGGAGGAAGGGATATGAGGTTGGTCATGGCCCTTCTTTGGCGGAGGGGAGAGTTGGTATGGGCCAGGTGGAGAGATTAGAAAGGTGGGGGAAGGGGATTCCCCTGAGAGAGAGTCAAGGAAGTGAGTGATGTGGGAGGTTTGGGGATTTGGAAGGGGGTGGTTGTATATGTGAGCTGCCATAAGAGATAGGGTACAGTGGGGTGTAATTAATAAATAATAAATAATAACAAATAATAATAAATAAAATAAAATAAAATAAAATAAAATATTATAATAATAATAATAATAATAATAATAATAATAATAATAATAATAAATACATTCATACCTGAAAACTGCATTTTCACATCTCCAGTTCATGGCTTTATCATTTGAGCTAAAGTAGTAACTACTAGGCTTTTTGATTTATCCACTAAAGTCTAGTGCATCTACAGTTATTGACACACTTCTCCAGTTGCTTATACACCTGTTTGCTAGAGGGCTATAGCACACTTAGCAGTATAGCTTTAGGTTCTCCTTTATTGAGTCCTCAGCAGGCTTTGTGTAATTTCTGGGTTTACTTGTAAAATAAGGTAGCAACTCCTGAATTTATAGGAGTTTGGTTAAAAGGGCCAGAGGTGATGCAAAGCACAGACAGTAGAAAAGAGATTTAGCTCTTTGAGCTCCTGTACCCCAGTTAAGGGTACATTTCCCAAAGCTATAGGAAGACAGATGCATAGGGCCAAGAGGACACTCTTCCAAGTTCCCAGACTTTTTCAAATGCATAAAATCAGCCCTTAAATTTGGTAATGCCACTGCCACCACTAGCAAAATTATCTGCTTCTCTTCTTCCAGTGCAGGTGGAGTGGCAAGAAAGTGACTGCAGAGGCAGTGATGGCAGCAGAGTCAGCATGGCACTGGCACAAGACCCAGAGCCAGTGAAGGGGAGACCCCTGGTTGGTGCAGCAGGGGGTGAAAAAAACAAGACAGTAGGCTGCATTAGCCCTTGTTAGCCTATGTGTCACCTGCTCATTAGTTTGGGCACCGCCAGATGTTCACACATGTCCACCTTGGACAGGTGGCCAGCTGTTATGGTACGCATAGCTGGGTGACGCAGTCCAGGTGATCACCTGGGCACCCAGGCTAAATAGGGTTAACGCGCACCCTCCCATTTTCTAGGCCCCAGCCAGCTCTGCCACAGGACGAGGTCCACCAGGACCAAAGAACCTCAGGCAAAAAACCCAGTGCAGTCAATGGAATGACTGTATCCCATTGCCCCTCCACACAAGATGGCCCCAACAACCTTAAAGGGAACAGGCAGCAAAGGCATAACCGTGTTGGGCATCCCGTCTGCACAGCAGCTTGTGCCCTATGCCTGTCCCAGAATGGAGCAAGAGCCAGCCAAAGGGGGGGGGGGCAGCAGAAAGACAGCCTGCCCAGCACAGTAAGTCAGCACAGCTGTGTAGGAGGAGGCAAATCAGCCATTCGGCAGAATTCACAACTATATATGGTGCGTGTTCATCACAGTGTTCACAGCCATCAACCAGTCCCACCACCCCAGGGACATCAGGAGTACAGACCCTCGTCATGCTAGAAGAAGGCCTTTGAGCGCTTGGACCGAGGAGAAGACAATGGCATTCATCAACCTGTGCAGGGACACACAGATGCAGTATGAACTGCAAAAGTCACAGGAATGAGCAGGTGTTCAAAGGGATTGCAACCAAGATGGTGGAGTTTGGCTACCACTGGGATATGAACCAGTGCCGGCAGCAGACAAAGGACCTGAAGAGGGATTACAAGGAGGTTAAGAACAACAACTTTAAGTCCAACCACAGCCACCAAACACAGTGGTACATGGAGCTTCTGGGCATCTTCTTCTGCATGGATGGATCCACTGTTGCTCTGTGCCTCTCTGGTACCAGCCTCACCCAGGGCTGCCATCACATGGACACCCTTCCCCCGCTGCCAGTCCATGCTGCACCCACTCCAGCTATAACAAGACTTCATGAGCAACCCATCTATTTTGTTGGTGATGTTGGGTCAAAGGCCCCCATATATAATGGGCAAAGAACGGGGACTTCTGCAGGATGTGGGCATCATGGCTCCAGCCAGAACAACTGGCCATTACATCCATGAATCAGCCATGGTGGCCCATTACTGCCTGCATGACCACAGAGTAGTATCCCTTCTAGTTGATGTACCCATCCTGGCTATGCGGTGAGCAGATGACAGTGATGTGGGTGCCATCAATCACTCCAATGCAATTGGGGAACCCTCCCCCACCTTAAGGACTTCCATAACCTCCTTGGTGTCAATCAATTAAGCTGCCCTGTTGAGCAGCACAGCTTCATGGCCTCACAGAGATGCAGCAGAATGGCATCCACAGTGAATGCTCCCAAACCAAACTGCTAGGCCACTAAGTCTGGTGTGATGAACATCCAAATGGTGGTTGCCACTCACTGCTCCACAGGTATGGGCGTCCTCATTGTCATCTGCTCCCTCTCCAGTCATGGATGGAAGATCTCTGCAATCCAGAAAAGCACCCACTGGGGCATGCAGAAATGGGTATTCCTAGGTGGCCAACACCATCTCCCACCACTCTGTGGTTCTGGGAATGACCCAAGTGAACCACCTGATGGGCTTTGACTGCCAGAGTGCAAAGTCTGCTGCTGCAATGTCCTGGGACAGGTAGCCCGTGGCTTGCAGCAGGTCTCCTCACAATGCCTCTATCGCTGCCACCATGGCCCATTGGTGATGGATGGAGGCTAGTTTTTGGCACCCAGCCATGTGTACACCCCACCACACAGGAAGCTGTCACACCACCCTGGCCTGACTCCCACCAAGGATCTGTACACAGCTGATGATGGTCTCATGCCAGGCACAGCAGATGGCTTGCACTGCCTGGAATGCTCGCTGGCATGCCTCAGCAGTTGTGAGCAGGACCTGAAGGGCAGCTAGGTGCTTGTACTCTATGTCTCTCCAGCAGATGGCCGTGGCACCTTCAGACACCACCACCTTTGAAGTGGTGACACACCATGTGTAAGCACCTATCTTCCATCACCTATCTTCCTTCATGCCTAGCTGTTATCTGGGACGGTCCTTGCACAACTGAGTCTGTTTCTGACCTCAGCTGGGAGCGGGAGGGTACCACCCTGTGCTTGCTCATCTTCTGTAGCTTATGGACACCATGGTATCATGGCGTCCCTCCCAGGGGATGGGAGAGGGAGACCCTGATGGTCACAGATCTCCATGCAGCTGCTTTCATTTCTCCCTTCTGTTGTCTCCTTCAATTTCTCTGCTAATCATAGGGTATGCACTTTGCTCCCTACAGAGAGCTTTCTGTGGGTGTTAGCAAGTTCCTCCTGTGGCTGACTGGCATTTCTGTGTGCCAGCAGGGATGCCAGGGGCCCCTTCCCAGCCCTCCACCCATCCCCTCCCAAAGTACCATGAAGGGTGGGTGAACACAGTTGCTGCAACTTCTTTTGCTTGCTGTTTGCCATGGCTGTAAATCATGGCGGGGTGTGGGATGCTTTGAGTGAGGCGGGGCTGGGGCTTGAAGTCCACCTATTTGTCTGGTTCCTCTGCCCTACCCATGACATGGGGATGGAATGACAGCTATCCACTTGCCCAGGATCACCCACACATTTGTTCTGCACTGCATGCTGACTGGTGGCTGCCATGGTCCTCCCCAGGATGGCCTAGGGAGCCACCTAGCCCTCCTGTTGTTTGTTTTCACCCAATAAAAGACCAAATCAGCACTGAATGGGACAGAGGTAGGGTGAAGAGAAAAAACAAAAAAAAGCAAGGGTGTGGGGGAGGTTTTGAGAACAAGGATAATCTGAGTAAAAAACAGAAGTATTTGTTTTCTTAAATAAAGTCTGTTCAGGCCTCAGACATGATCTGATTGCTTACATACTTCATCCGAAATTCTGCCCTCAATTTCCAAAGGTCCAAAAGTTCAGATCAAAATATCACACTCAAGCAAATTTGAATAATTGAATATGCTATAATGGAAATGAGAAAAATTAAAGCTGGCACCTGTGTCTTATAGTAAATCAATGTAGTAGCAGGGCACTCATGCCACTATTGTTAAGGTTGGGTCCGCATTCCTATTAAAATAAATGTCTGTGTTTAGGTCATAAGCGTAAATAGAGGTAGGAAATTTCCTTATGGAGCAATTTTTTTGAAAACCTGGAATACATTTATGTCTACAAAGAGTGACAAATGGCCTGGTATGTATAGAAAAAAATTAAAGTGAGGAATTGATCCCACAATGAGGTGGGCTAGGGTGTTCTCTTGGACCCACATGGGATCACAACCACTTCCGTGGGGTTCTTTATAAAGGCAGGCAGGCACAGAAAAGGATTTATTTCAAAATATATGCTCTTGAAGCTGCTTTCTTCTTGTTGATGCGTGTGGTGTAGGCAAATATATGAGTAAATAGGTCAACAGTCTATCAGAAAAGAAAACATTCTGAAAGCAAAGTGCCAGGGGTAGCTTTAGGCATTTTACCACCCTAAGAAAAATGCCAGGAGCACTTCATGCCTACAGCGCTTGATGGGGAGTGAAGTGCTAGAATTAAACTTCAAACAATGCATTCTAGATTCCTTGCTCAACATCTGATGAGCAAGAAGTTCTGCTCTTCAGTTGTAAAACAGGGAAGACCCACCTCTCCCTCCCTACCAGGTTGCGCAGGAGGGAGTACTCCCTGCCCATATAGTGAGAAGGGAGGGGGAAGAAAGGAGCACTCAGGTTCCCCACACTAAGGCTATTGAATAGTAGGGATGTGCAAACATGATTCAGATGCTCGGAGTTCGGACCAAACCCATTCCCTAGGGCCCACTCCAGGCCTTGGAGGGTGGGGGTGAGGATCCACATCCCTAACACTCCCAGTGCCCAGGGCCCAGCTTTACCCTCCGCCACCACCTGGGTCCCTGCACTGCAGTGGTCCAACACCACTGGTCTAGGCCCAGCAGATGGGGGTGAAGAACGGCCGCCAGCTGAACTGCCATGTGCAAAATGGCCAGGCCACTCTTATCCAAAATGGCACAGACAGCAATGGTGCCATTTTGGAAGAGGGACATTTTGGATAAGGGTTGTTCATGCGCAGAATGGCCTCAGTGGCCATTTTGCGCATGTGAGCTGCTGGGCTGGCAGCATTTTCA
The DNA here is from genome assembly GCA_003113815.1 of Sphenodon punctatus. Taxonomy (NCBI): domain Eukaryota; kingdom Metazoa; phylum Chordata; class Lepidosauria; order Sphenodontia; family Sphenodontidae; genus Sphenodon; species Sphenodon punctatus. Next base: position 118,572 of record QEPC01001504.1, read on the forward strand.
AGTATCTCCAGACCTGGGACCAAAGAAAAAGAGTAGGAGAAGGTCCAGCTGCCTGGTGGAGGAGCTGGCCTTCTTCGACGCCCCACAGTAGAAAAGGCCCAGCAGCCTGGCAGCAGAGCTGGATCCCACCACAAGCCAGCAGCAGAGGAGGCCTGGCTACTAGCAGTGGAGCTGGTGGCTCAGCCAGCGGCTGAACTAGTGACCATTCCTCACCTCACCCCATCCTCCAGAATCAGATAGGAGGTGGCAAGTGCAAGGGCCCTGGGTGGGAGTTAAAGCCTGGTCCTGGGGGTGGGGGTGTTAGGGACTTGGATCCCCACCCCCACCCTCCAAGGCTGGGAGTGGGGTGTGGGGATGGGACCTGGGGGGGGGTTGTTCGGTCCTGGATCCCTGTTTTTTGGACCGTCCTTGGTTCTCCTTCATACTGAAGTGAATGGAGAAATTTCCCATTCACTTCAATGGGGAAAAGAACCAAGAATCGAAATCGAGTAACTTGACAAAATTCAGGGATCTGATACCGAAATAAAACCAAAACTGAAATTTGGCCCTGTGTCCCACCCCTAGGACAAAGTAGTGGACAGTAATAAATCCACTTAAAGTAGTCTTTGTAAAGGATGTCTCATCCGTATGCATGCGTTCAGATGAGCCTCGATTGTTTCACAAAACTTAGTTTATATACACTAAAGACCACATTGACCAATCAGGATCAGATCCTCATTGATCTCTTATCCCTGATATATCATAAGATACATACTTGATTAGCTAAACTCAACTGAGTCAGAACAACCTGCTTGCATATTATTTAAATCAATATAATAGCAAGACATTTAGATTTCCCATAGACTTTTTGATGCTCAAGCCTTCTTATCAACTTTAACATCAACAATTTAGTCCAGCTTGTCCTAAACTTCACCTGACCAATTCCCTAGTGTACTCTACTCATGAATCTTCTGCTGGTTAAGTTCATTTAACATACCTTTTGGGGGAAAACTAAGGCAATAGTCTACAGTTGTTGCCCTGTTGGCTGGGGCAGAATTCCCTGTTTCAACCACTCTAGAGGTTGCCCAGTGGAGCTTCCTTCTCCCTCCGACATCACCAGAAGTGTTTCAGTAGTTCTGGGCAATTTATTTTATTTATTAATTCCAATTTACATCACACCCTTCCCCTAAGGCTCAGGACAGTTTGTAAATTAAGAACAGTATAAAAAAACCACATTAAAATATATTAGAAGTTCCCTAAAAACCTCAGTCACACTCCCTAGACTAGCTTTCTCCTAGACTGAATGAGTGAAATCTTTGCCCCACTGAATCTTGGTTACTAATTTAAATGGATCCATTGCCTTCAATGGAGCCCAAATTCCAAATTCCACAAAACCTTTTTTGAGAAATGAAGATGTAACATCATCAGTCAGCACAGTCTGATCTGATTCTCACTTCATAGGAAGTAAAAAACTGTTCTTTTAAACTAATAGCTCAGCCCTTTGGTTCACTCATTGGATGTATTCACATGTTAGATTACTCTTGTGGAACATTGAGTGGCACATGCATGATTATAGAAGCATTCACCGAGATCATATTTCACATACGTGTCTGATAGTCTGCTTATCATATATTGAAGTGGCTGCTCTACTAGCACTGCCAGATTTGCATCTCTGGATGCTTTCCCAGGATTCATTTTTCCTAGTTTTGTCACACTGCATTGTGGTCTTTTCCTTCAAAGTACGTTGTGGAGAGGCAACAGACATGACTGGATGCAAGAGTGTAACTATAATAGGTGCAGCATGTGCAGCTGCACCAGAGTCCATGATCCTGGGGGACCTACCTGCATCTCGAGTGCATTTGGACCTTGGAGTGATGTGCCTCAGCAGGGGGCCCATTCCACCTTCTGCACCAGGGTCCATTCCCACCTAGTGCAGTCATGAAAAATAGGCTCAAAAACCCCTACATTTTTTTGGCAGGTAGGCCTATATGCATTAGAGAGCATTATTGGAGAACAGAGTCCAGAGTTTGCAATTTTTCAGCTGAAAGACAATTTCTGCACTGTGTTTGGTAAACATGTTCTGTGGGTAATTTCAGACATGCTGGGCCTCCAGGCCCAACATGCTGAAACCCAGACCGGGATCCATCTCGGATCCCAGTCAGTGATAAAGCCGGCCATTCTTTAGACATGCTGGCTTTCATCACGCTGGAGAATCTCAAAGGGGGTGGGGTTGTGCGGTGCAGTGTGCAGATGCACGGCCTCACCCCCCATGCTCCCCCAGCCACCCGCCCTCGGCAAGACAGGCGGGCGAGGCAGTGAATGCGGCCACTGCACCCGATTCCATACCATGGTCGGGGCCAGGATCCGTGATGGGTCAAGGTAACAGACATTACCTTTGGTCCATCACAAATTGTGTTCAAGCTAACCATGGTTCTGGGAATGGGGCTGGCTCAACCCCAGAACAGTGGTTAGCTTTGACCCCCACCAGAGATTCACTGTGGTGAACATCTGGCGAGGCTCAAAGAGATGTACACGGGATCACAGACACCACCCTGAATCCACTGTGATTCAGGGTGGTTGACTGTGATCTTGTCACATCTGAAATTACCCTCTGTTATCTACCACTTGGCAGAATGCCCAGAAAATGACGTCTTAAGACAAAACCATGTTTTGTTGGTTCCTCTGTTGAATTCTGTCAATGCTTTTAATGTAAGTCCTTTTGAACTATTTACTTTTAATATATCTTGGTAAGTTTAAAATTAGATGGGTCCTTTGACCAGTCTAGGGGTGTGCATGTTGTTTTCGTTATTACAATAACAATAATGAAAATTGTCATTTTTGTTTTTGTTATTGCAATAACAAAAACAAAACCAAGAATAACAATGACGATAATGAAAATGACAACTGAGAATAGCAAAAATGACAACCGAGAATACCGATAATGAAAACAATAACAAAAATGATAACGACAACGACAATGTTGTTGTCTTTATTATTAGCATTGTGGCAGTTGGGTTTTGGAGGGAAAATGTGGAGTGGGGAGGAGGGAGCAAACATCTTGGAGTTTTAACAGGGTTGAACTCTTGAACTGTGCCTGTGTTGGGAGGGGCGAGCAGCTCAGCAGTATCTGATGGATGGCCAATGAGCAGCGCAAGCAGGCCCCAGCAGTCTTATGGCACTCTGTGATTGCTCAATGCCTGCTGCCTCCCACAACTGATCAGGAGGGCTCTGGGGAGGACACTGCAACCATTTATAATGGGAGGGCCAGGCTTTTTCTCTCCTTTCTGTGAGAGCTATGCTTGTCAGGTTGCATTTTTAGAACTGTGGTGCTTGCACACAAAAAATCCTCCCTAGCACTCACTGTATTACCAATACCTTTTCTTCCTCATACCCTACATTTTACTGTCTCCCTTTCCCTGCCCTTCTCCTCCCTGTATATTATATATAGATAGGTAGTATACATTAGATATAGATATATATTATAGAGATATAGATTAGATTAGAATAATTATATTGATAACAGATTAGATAATGTTCATTTTCCCTTCCCCTGTCTCCCTTACATTTAGATAGATATTAGTCGTGCACTAGAATCAATAATGATACCAATACCAAAAATAAAATCTTTTTTTGAAACGGTACTGATAATGATAACGATAAAAAATATTGATAACAAATATTGATACAGATAACAAAAACAATAACAAAAATGACATTGTCATTAATAACAATAATGAAAACATTTTTGAATAACAAAAAAAAACCCCGAAAACAACATGGGGGCCTGGTGCACACCCCCATTGACCACAGTGGGTGTTTTGTTTGTTTGGTGGGCACTGGTCTAAGCAAGAGAAGCCACAGTCCTTAAACCAGGTGACATACCAATGCTTTTAGGCATTGTATTGTCTGAAAGCAACCTGGGTTCACTGGGAAGTATTATGGGAACAACTTGTTATGTTTGTTGCCCAGAAAGTGCCCATCTGAGGAATCCTTATGAGTCCTACTTCAGCATTCACAGCACAAGTCTGAGATTTGTTTTTCCAACCTAACTTTATTTCAGTGACTTGTGGCCACTTGGGTTTAATAGTTTGTTGAAGCATCTTTGGTAAAATATGGATAAAATAGCTTTAAGTGTCCATTTTCTGACCAGAATTGGTAGAATCAATTTTTCCTTCCGATTTCTCTCAATGACCTGTCACACGCAGAAGCTGTCTGCTGTAGCAGAACAGGCTGTCTTTGTCCTAGAATATTATCTTGTTTTGACTTTACTGGACTGAATGTGCAGTAAATATGTTTAGAAGGAATTTTGGAGAGTTTAGACAATTAGGTTTAATTGTAATGGTTCTTGTATCAAGTGGGGTCAGCTGGTGGCATTTTACAACATATGTACAGATTCTTGAAAGAGCATTTGTATAAATTCATGGATCTTTACATTACATTTACACTGTTAGGCTTTATTACATTTTGTCAGAAGTTAAACTGAGCACACTTGAAGTCTTGAATATATGTTCATTGCATTTGTTATTTCTGTTATTTCATTGTATTTAAATCCAATGGGACATAAGAAATTACAGTTTCACCCTGTCCTAGAGGATTGTTTTGAATTTGACATTCCAATCAAATCTTTGTTTGGGTTAACAATATTAAAAACAAAGGATGAACTAGCAAATTAGCAGAAATATTTTGGTGAACAAACAGTGACACCTCACAGATTTTGGAAATGGTAGCATGTCAGGAATCTCTGGGTGTTTTCAGACATGACGGAGCCAATTGGCCCCATCACGAAATCAATGAATTCATCCCCTGCCGGAATGACCCATCACGCCCTAACAGACGTGCCGGGGGGTCCCTGTGGGGAATTGGGGAGGGGGTGGGGCCGCGGGGCGCAAAGTGTGGCCACATGGCCCCGCCCCCTCCATTCTCCGCCCACTGGGGAGGCCAATGCCACCGCAGCACTTGCCCTGCAGGGATTCCAGGCCGTGGCCACCATCCAGACGTGACGATGGAGGTCACCCCGGCGGGGAATCGCCTTCACCAGGTGACGGCCTCCGGTCCCACCGATCCGGCCGCTCGCATGGTGAATGTGATTCCCCGCCATGGTAACATCTGGGGGGAACATCCGTTCCCCCCAACAGACGTTACGTGGTCCAAG
>QEPC01001504.1:123802-181452 GCA_003113815.1 Sphenodon punctatus
TGGCCAATGAGCAGCGCAAGCAGGCCCCAGCAGTCTTATGGCACTCTGTGATTGCTCAATGCCTGCTGCCTCCCACAACTGATCAGGAGGGCTCTGGGGAGGACACTGCAACCATTTATAATGGGAGGGCCAGGCTTTTTCTCTCCTTTCTGTGAGAGCTTTGCTTGTCAGGTTGCATTTTTAGAACTGTGGTGCTTGCACACAAAAAATCCTCCCTAGCACTCACTGTATTACCAATACCTTTTCTTCCTCATACCCTACATTTTACTGTCTCCCTTTCCCTGCCCTTCTCCTCCCTGTATATTATATATAGATAGGTAGTATACATTAGATATAGATATATATTATAGAGATATAGATTAGATTAGAATAATTATATTGATAACAGATTAGATAATGTTCCTTTTCCCTTCCCCTGTCTCCCTTACATTTAGATAGATATTAGTCGTGCACTAGAATCAATAATGATACCAATACCAAAAATAAAATCTTTTTTTGAAACGGTACTGATAATGATAACGATAAAAAATATTGATAACAAATATTGATACAGATAACAAAAACAATAACAAAAATGACATTGTCATTAATAACAATAATGAAAACATTTTTGAATAACAAAAAAAAACCCCGAAAACAACATGGGGGCCTGGTGCACACCCCCATTGACCACAGTGGGTGTTTTGTTTGTTTGGTGGGCACTGGTCTAAGCAAGAGAAGCCACAGTCCTTAAACCAGGTGACATACCAATGCTTTTAGGCATTGTATTGTCTGAAAGCAACCTGGGTTCACTGGGAAGTATTATGGGAACAACTTGTTATGTTTGTTGCCCAGAAAGTGCCCATCTGAGGAATCCTTATGAGTCCTACTTCAGCATTCACAGCACAAGTCTGAGATTTGTTTTTCCAACCTAACTTTATTTCAGTGACTTGTGGCCACTTGGGTTTAATAGTTTGTTGAAGCATCTTTGGTAAAATATGGATAAAATAGCTTTAAGTGTCCATTTTCTGACCAGAATTGGTAGAATCAATTTTTCCTTCCGATTTCTCTCAATGACCTGTCACACGCAGAAGCTGTCTGCTGTAGCAGAACAGGCTGTCTTTGTCCTAGAATATTATCTTGTTTTGACTTTACTGGACTGAATGTGCAGTAAATATGTTTAGAAGGAATTTTGGAGAGTTTAGACAATTAGGTTTAATTGTAATGGTTCTTGTATCAAGTGGGGTCAGCTGGTGGCATTTTACAACATATGTACAGATTCTTGAAAGAGCATTTGTATAAATTCATGGATCTTTACATTACATTTACACTGTTAGGCTTTATTACATTTTGTCAGAAGTTAAACTGAGCGCACTTGAAGTCTTGAATATATGTTCATTGCATTTGTTATTTCTGTTATTTCATTGTATTTAAATCCAATGGGACATAAGAAATTACAGTTTCACCCTGTCCTAGAGGATTGTTTTGAATTTGACATTCCAATCAAATCTTTGTTTGGGTTAACAATATTAAAAACAAAGGATGAACTAGCAAATTAGCAGAAATATTTTGGTGAACAAACAGTGACACCTCACAGATTTTGGAAATGGTAGCATGTCAGGAATCTCTGGGTGTTTTCAGACGTGACGGAGCCAATTGGCCCCATCACGAAATCAATGAATTCATCCCCTGCCGGAATGACCCATCACGCCCTAACAGACGTGCCGGGGGGTCCCTGTGGGGAATTGGGGAGGGGGTGGGGCCGCGGGGCGCAAAGTGTGGCCACATGGCCCCGCCCCCTCCATTCTCCGCCCACTGGGGAGGCCAATGCCACCGCAGCACTTGCCCTGCAGGGATTCCAGGCCGTGGCCACCATCCAGACGTGACGATGGGGGTCACCCCGGCGGGGAATCGCCTTCACCAGGTGACGGCCTCCGGTCCCACCGATCCGGCCGCTCGCATGGTGAATGTGATTCCCCGCCGTGGTAACATCTGGGGGGAACATCCGTTCCCCCCAACAGACGTTACGTGGTCCAAGTCAGCACAGGGAATTGACTGTGGTTGACATTGACCACATAACGTCTGAAAATACCCTCTGTATTCCTAATGTCATCATATCTCTAATGCTAAAATAGGTTTAATTTTAAGGCTAAATAATGGTTTAAGGGCATTCAATTGCAATAGTATTAGTTAACATATTTCGCAACACAGATCCCACATTCTTTCAAAATATTTTAGTAACGGAATTCTGTATAGATTAAAGACAGTCAATATGGTTTAAAATTAGTGAAAGATTAAGCTTAAAGACATTTCTTTTACTGCAGTTAATTAGGGAACATTAAGGTTTATTTCAACTTAGGTTTAGCTTCAGATTGTACTTGAACAAAACATTCTAATGAATAAAAATAATAAAGCGTTTATTGTGGTCGTAGGCCTTAGCAATGTCAATACCAATACCAAACAGAAATAAACAGCAAACAGCAATAACAGAAATAAACAGCAAAACAGATTAAAAACAGGTGCATCTAATGAATAAGTAATTGTTCCTTTAGATTATGCGTTAGTGAGGAATTCAAAGTAAATCAGTGCTGCTTTAGAAATTTCTTTCTAAAGTAGACCAGAGGCAGATCTGGTTTCTGTTCTTCAAAAACTTCCTGAAAGAACCAGCACTTGTTAGGTAATAGTAAAGTCCTATATCAAATTAAGTAGTATTAATAACATTTAATAAAACTTCAGTGAAGTTAACAGACTCCATTAAGTTTCATAGAGCTGCATGAAGCTAATAGATTTCATTGGAGTCTTTAGTGGGACAATGGACAAGAGCTGGTAAAAGATTGCACTGATCTTGTTTCTTAGAAGCGAGAATGGGTAAAGTCAGAACAACCATGAAAAGAGCAGTCTTCATGGAGACATGAAACCCCAAACATCTTCCTTTTCCATCATCACTTGACAAGAGGAAAACTTCATGCTGATTGGTGCTACCCATGACTTGCTTGCCTATGACTGGGGAACGCCTGGCAGCCATATTGCAAGACTCCAGCCCCTTTCACACAGACACTCTAACACTGATAAAATGGGTGTTACATTTTATTATACATGTTGCAGGGCACCTGTAGAGTACACCTGCAGCCCTGCAACATGTATAATAAAATGTAACACCCATTTTATCAGTGTTAGAGTGTCTGTGTGAAAAGAGCCTCTGAGAAATCCTATTAAAATGGCAGTATTTTGTTGACATTGAAGAAGATCTTGTGTGCTATGGAGACTTGCTGGGGGGCAAAGGCCTGAAGACCTAAAGAAACTTAATTTCTTTTCTGTACCCACTTTTTTACTTTTTTTTTCCATTTTTCCTTTTTTGTCTAAGTCTTTTAATTTTCCATTTTTAAAGCTATTTAGTTCTAGTTGGAACTTACTTCTCTCTTTTGTTCTAGCTAAAATCAAGGCAATTCAAATCACTGATTTAAATTATGATTTATGGGGTGAGGGACTAATTTGTGTGATTTACTTCTTAACATGCCTAATGTACTCACTGTGACTGTGCAGCTTGACACAGATAATGAGCAAAGGTATCCATTAAATAAACCATGTATTATGTACTATTTCCTAAAATTTGTGAAAAATGAAAATCAAGTTATCTAAAAATTTATGCAAAGTATACCCTCCTAGATGGTGTAAATGCTCTATTGAGTTGTAAATTAACATGTTTTCGTGATCAGATTTGCACCGTTGCTTTTTTCTCTTGGTTTAAATCATAATTTAATCAATCTGTCATCCAAAACCTTGTTTACCCCATGTTTGTAATATATTCAAAACATTTTCATATAAAGATCCTTTTCCAACTGAACATGGTGGGTGATGGGATGGGTGTGCACCCATGGTGGGTAGAGGTGGGTTGGGTGCACACTCCTCTCCACACACGGAGCAACCAGCATTGGAGCCTGTTGCTCCATGCGTGGGTTATGGGTGGAGATGGGTAGAGCACGGGAGTAAGCATGCATCCCCCACCCATCGTAGGCACCATTCCTACAGGCGCCCACCCATCCCCCTGGCACCACAAGGGGCATTCACATGGGCACACCCCTCACCGCAGACATGTGCAGTGGGGGAGGGGGACCCATGTGAAAAGGCCCAAAGACAGATACTGTTTTGTCATTTGTCCTTAATATGAAAGGGTCATCTGGCATGTAAGTCTATTAGCTTCAGGAGAATAAAATGTCAACAGCTTTTCTGCATATTTTTCTAGAAATAAATATATAAATTCAGTTATTTGGCTAACTTCAGAGCACTCCCATCAAAGGGCAGCACTTTTAGTACAATTCCTTCTTTGAATTATTTGAAATGTACATTGAATTGTTCAAAAGAATGATTGCTTATTCCCTGCCAGTGAGTTTTTTGCCTTCAACTCTCTTGAACTGTCATCAACATTTGTCTCCCCTGCTGTTTGCTGAATTATTGTAATAGAGTATTATTAGTGAAGCACTTTAATTTAGAGTGATCAGTATTTTCTCCCATTGAAGATTAGAAGCCAAAAGGTAGTTTTTCATTAAAAATTGTCATTTCTGATGAAAAGACAAGCCTATTCCGTACCCACAGTATGGAACTACAGATTGCTTGCTTTTTAAAATCAATATAATGATAGACTTAAAGTTCCTGATCATAGACAATGTTATTGCATTTTGACCTGTAAAGTCCTTATACTTTAAACAGTTTTTCAAGGACAGTTTTGTAATTGAGAGATTTGTTTGAAAGAGAAAAACAAAGTTGTTTATGCCCTTTTTGCTCCGTTACAGGTTGGTCACCTTCATGCTATGCAGGTGCCATGCAAGTACAGCTTATGAATATGTTCATCAGCAAAACCAGTGAGCAGACTGTGGCCCTTTTTACACAGACACTCTCCACACAAGGAGCAAGCAGCATTGGAGCCCTTTGTTCCATGGCCCTTTTCACACAGACACTCTAACACTGATAAAATGGGTGCTACATTTTATTATACATGCTACAGGGCACCCACAGGACAACACTGAAGCCCTGTAACATGGGCCCTTTTCATGCGAGATGCCTCCACCCAGTTTCTTTGGGTGGAGGCATCTGTGTGAACACCGCGGGCAGTGGGTGTAGATGCGTGTGTGCAACACCAATTTCCACCAACCAACCACTCACGGAGCAACCGGCACTGGAGTCCATTGCTCCATGGGTGGGTTGTGGGTAGAGATGGGTGTTGCGCGGGAGTATGCACGAACCTCCACCCACCACCCGCAGTGTTCACACAGATGCCTCCACCCAGCGAAACTGGGTGGAGGCATCTTGTGTGAAAAGGGCCCATGTTGCAGGGCTGCAATGTTGCCCTGTGGGTTCCCTGTAACATGTATAATAAAATGTAACAACCATTTTATCAGTGTTAGAGCTTCTGTGTGAAAAGGGCCCATGCGTGGATGATGGGTGGAGATGGGTGGAGCACGGGAGCACACACGCACCACACCCACAGTGTTCCCATGGGTGCCCCCCATCCCCTCCTCATCTGCTGTGGCTTTCGCACNCTGGATATTGCTTTTAATAAACCAGACCACTGATTTCAGTGTCCACTGTCCAACAATTCTTCTCCAGTTTTCCTACTTGATTGGTGGAATTTTTGTTACATGATGAGCCACTTCACAATTTCTTTGTGCTCAATTTTGAACAGAAAAGAAAATAAGATGCATCCCCCATTTATTGTTTCTCAGATTTCTCTCAACTGACTAACCTCTGTCACCTCCACAATGTCAGTAATACCATTTTCAGACCTAATTTAAGAATATGGAGACATTCTCTCCCATAAGAGGTAACATCAATAATCAGCCACTTTTGGTTCGTATTTTTTTCTTTAATTCTTTCCCTCCCCTTTTTAATAATTAAAGCTGAATAAATTAAATTGTCTTTGCTCCAGTCTCTGCAAAGGGCTAATGTCACAGAGATTTCAGTCCCCAGTTTCACCACAAGAAGTTCCTGAACTGTTACATATACTTTGTTTGCATAGACTGCACTATAGGGTAATTTCAGACATAACGATACCACTGTCAACCACAGTAAATTCCCTGTGGTGGCTGGGGGGAATAAAAATAACCACGATTCCAGAGGTGAGGCCGGCCTCACCTCCGGAATCATGGTTAGATTGACCACGATCTGGGATGGGCCAAAAGTTACATCTGTAACGTTGGCCCATCCCGGATCATGACCCAGACTGCAATATGGGATCAGGCGCAGTGGACGGATTGCCTGCTGCACCTGCTTGTCTCCCGTAGGGTGGCCAGCTAGGGAAGCATGGGGGGCGGGGCTGTGTGGCCGCATGTTGCGCCGCACAGCCCTGCTCCGCCCCGATCCCCGGTCAGAATCAGGCCAGCAGGTCTAAAGGATGGATGGCCTGATGGCGGGATTCAAAACGAATTCCGGTGCATGATTCAGCGTGGTGGGCCTCCGGGCCTGGCACCTCTGACATTACCCATAGTACGTTTTTTATGTCTTCTGTTCCAAAACCACCTGTCTCTGTAGCTGCTGACCCTTGGAAAGGTCACAGGATTCCCTGATTATGTAAACATGGGTATCCACCTCTCTGTATACAGGAGCACAGCTATAATAGGTACAGGAGGTGCAGCTGGACTGGGGCCCATGAGGCTGGGCAGCCCACACTTTCTGGTGCAGCTGTGTCACCTGCCACTGGGAATGAGGAATAGAGGGACCTTATTCCATCTTCTGCACCAGGGGGCATTGCAATCTAGCTACACATTTATTAGATGTGGTAACACCCCTTTTGCTAATTGCTACTTCAGTCTTTCCTCTTCCGATAGAGAGTGGCATAGGGTGAACTCACACATAACTCTGCTAAACTCTGCTGTTTATACCCGGGTATACCCTGGATATACCCAGGTGAAGGAACCCTGCATAGACATCAGGCCTCATGTAAAATCTTATGCTTAGCTGCTGCTAGTGTAATTGCCAAACACTGGAAATCACAGGAAGATATTCATGTACAAGAATGGATCAGTCATATTTGGTATTTATTTACAATGGAAAAAATGGCAAACCTAAAAAATAAAACAAGATAACTTTGAGGCAATGTAGTTTGATGTCATTGCAGCCATAGAAGGAGAAGAATTCTCAAAGAACTACAGGACAATACTGTTTGACCATTATTTTTGAGAACAACATTCTATTTTTATTGAAATGACCTGCAATAAATGCAAATGTATTGACAATCCAGATGCAACTGATCCCAAAAAATGGACATAACAAGAACCAAAGTTTTAATGTCTGTATATCTAATCTATTCATCAGATCTAAGTTTAAAGCAGGGATGGAAATTGGAGTGCTTCACTCAAATGCAGCAGCGATCAGGGTATGCAGCGATTGGGGTATGCAAGTCATTTTCGGGGTATTCAAGTCATTTTCGTTATTACAATAATGATAACAAAAATTGTTGTTTTCATTATCATATTACAGTAACAAAAATGACAAATAATAATGAAAATAGAAACAAAAATGACATTTTGTTTTTGAAATAAAGGGAAAAATTTAAAAACGCATTTCCGGCTATAACGTTTTTCATTCTTATTCAATGCTGATTAAACTTGGGGAGGTTGTACCCCCCCCTCCAATCAGAGGGCACTATGTGTACCAATTTTCAAAATGATTAGATAAAAAGAACCGATTGTAGAAGCAACTGACTGTTGTGATTATTATTATTTTTTTTAAAAGTGCCATACACATTCATGGCTACAATTTCTTTATCTTCCATCCAATTTGCATGAACCCTAGGAATATTGTGTTCCTTCACATGCTTAACATTCCTGCCAATTTACAGAAAGTTTGGATAAAGGTTCCTGATAGTATAATACATTAACTTAAAAATACATTTCCAGCTGTAACATTGTTATATTCTATCCTGTTTACAGGACATTTGGCAGGAATGTATCACATACCTTCTCTGTCATTTCTGACAACCTAAAGAACAATTTGATAAAGGTAACCAACTTTATAAGCAATTGACGTTGTCCCTTTCAAGACCATTATTCAGATAAATAGCAGCACATGAAGTGCCAGTCAGAGGCAGGCACCTGGCATGGCAGGGGGAGGGAGGCTGTAGGAGGGAGGTTATGGAACAACTCAAAAGACTGACAGACACATTCACTTGTCAGTTACTGCATGCTTCCAGCTTTGCAGGACCAATTGGTGGTGGCTTCGAGGTGAGCATATGGGGCGGCCCTGAGGCAGGCATAAAAAGAACATAACTGGGACTTTGGGGATAGCATCCCAGTAATAAGGAGACATAGTTTACACATCCAGGCTGTCCAATTATCATCACAATCACATCCTGCAGCACTGTGACAGAGAAGAGAATCTCTATTGACTCTTTCCTAAACAGATGCTTCTGACTTCTCAGTAACAAATGGGGGAGAGATGTTGGGATGATCACACAGCACAGAATGAGGATATTTGGTTGATCTTTCTACTGGCCAATTGGCATCACAAACTGATCTTATACCACAGTGACACATAATTGAATCCCTGGCATAGGCTCCTTCTCTGCATAGGCTGTGCAGGCATATACAATTGGGAACCTTTATCATATCTTTCTGATATTCAGCAGAGATGATAGTGAAAGTGTGATATACAGCTCTGCCAAATTTCATGTACACTGGGTGGACTACAAAGATGTTACAGTCAGACATAGATTTATAATTTAATTGCTTATACCAGCAGGACCCTTTATCCAATCCTTCTGAAAATTGGCAGAGATAGTAAATATGGGAAGGAGTGTAAACTTGCCAAGCTGCATCTGCATTAAATGTGAGGCAAAGAAGTTACAGTTAAGAATGTATATGAAGATTTTTGCAAAATAATATAATTCAACTGCTTATAAAATTGGAGTCCTTTATCCAATGTTTTTGGAATTTGGTACACATAACGTCTTCCATTGAAGGTACAATCCATGTAGGTTTCACACAAATATAATGAAAAACAAATAAGGTTACAGTCAAACATGTGATTTCATTGAAACCAATAGAAAACAAAAGTAAAAACAAAAATGAAAATTTGATATTTATGAAAACCAAAACCACATATTTGAATAACTAAAATGAAAAAAAAAAAATGACATTGGCCGCTGGTGCACACCTCTAGGGGATCATCCAGGGCTGATTATACAGCTTCTGGGTCCCTGCCGACATTGGAGTTTAGCAAAGTTACTTGTGAGTTCACCCATAGATTCTGTCTTCTGTTGGCAGATCTTCCATCCAGAGAGAAGAGTCCTCCCATTTTTCAGGGGAATACAGTCTTACTTATGCCACTTAGATGGCTCCATTGATAGGCAGGAGGTATGATCCCAAATCCCTGCACATGCAGCTTGCACGCAGGCATGTGTGCATATGTGCATGCAGAATTTATGCATTCGTCATAGTCCTCCTAGCGGGGCTGTACATGAAGCGTACATGAATTGCGTGCATAGGTGTACCCACACATTGCATGTGCTATGCACATGTTATACAAAACATGATATCAGTCCCATTATTAAGAATTAGTTGAATTTGTTTGGCATTGTTATTTTTGATGGCTATTCTTTAAAGTGTGTGCTTATGTAATCAGGAGAGCACAAATAACAGTTAGAATACTTCTTTACTGGAAGCTTAACTCTCTGATTTCAGTTTCACCCAATCTTGCTATAGCTATTATGTATTATTTGCTAGTAAAAGTTTCACACAAGTTGCAATAGGATTCAGCAGATACTGACCCTGATGTGTCAAAGGAGTAGTCCTTTTTACCTGCAAACAATGCCAATGACTAGAGCCAGGAAATAGTAAGCTGTCTCTTAGCAGCCTTCCTTCGTACAACATCTTAGCAATGATCAGTAATGCTGTAATTGTGCTTGCATTTGTCAATATGTGTAGAGGGCACTGATTCCTACAGAATAAAGGCAGCTATGCTACAGACTCAAACAGACCTCCACATGTTACTAGTTCCAACCTTGTTTTCTTTGTTTACCAAAGGTTATATTCTGATTGGGACTCTTCACAGAACAGCACACAATCTAGTGACTGAATAGTATAATAAAAGTGAACAGTAGTGATGGTTTATGTCTTGAAAATTGTATATACATATGTCAGGAACATGGGGCTTGGGCATGGTAAGTGCAGGATTGCTGCAACAGTAAGGCATACATGATTGGGTCCAGGATCTCAGTACAGGTGAGACAGTGTCGGATCAGATTTGGATGGTCATGGATGGGGATCAACACACAGACCAGGTGGTAGAGCAGGCAGGGAGCCAAACTGACAAGGCAGACAGACTGACAGAGAGACTGACTGGACAGACAGACAGATGAGGCAGGCTGATAGACTGGAACAGAGCTGGCGTTGCATACGGGGCTCCCCAGGCCATCACGTAGGGGCACATCAAGCAGATATTGGGCTCCCATTACAGCAGATACAAAGCCTCTACTGTGGCTGACATTGAGCACCAGTACCCAAGCAGCCAGGCTCACTAGTGAGGACAAAAGGACTGGATTCCAGGAAGGGACTGTAGGGATGAGACAAGAGCAAGTGTTCCTGTTCTAAAAGGAAATACCGATCATTAGGGAGTGTTTGCGAATGTCCCACAGTACTTCATCAGTTTCTGGTGATTCCTTGCTTCCACCATTTCTTTTGTCATTTTCAACAATTTCTGAGACTTTTTTTGTCACTTTCCAGAACTTCTCCATCAGTTTTGTCACTTTCCAGGACCTTTAATCATTTTCATCACTTTCTAGGACGTTTTCATCACTTTCAAGGAATTTTACGACAGTTTTAAAGAACTTTAATGGAAATTTTCAGCACTTCCCCAGTGCTTATCCAGCATTTTTTTATGTCTCCACAGCCCCTTAGGATGCATGTGGGGCACACACAGGACATGGGACCTGGGCTAACCTCCCACTGGCCAAAAAGACACACCAGGATCAGGGAACACAGAAACTGTCTAAAGTTTATGGAGACATCAGGAACAGGAAGCGAGGGGCATGGAGCAAGGCTGAAGAAGGGTGTAGATTGACCAGTGCTGGGGAGAAGTCCTATGGCCAATACTTCTCCAACCAGCAGGAATGGACACTGCAGAGTCAGTTGACACTGCAGAGTTAGCTGCTGCCAGAGTTGCGGCAAAGGCCCCATTTCAAACCCAGGTCCTATTCCTTACAATATAGTAAGTATTCAGCAAGTATTTTCTGAACCTGGTTTACCGTGAGGCAAACAAGAGTCTTTCACAGATAATTTGTATTGGATATGTGGGGGAATTCCCTATATGGGACCCTAGGGGTTAGATCACCATAGCCAAAGGAGGGTAATATGTCACATAATGAATGACAGAGAAGCATTTTCGGTAAAACCTAATGCCTAACAGAAGTTAGGCCTCTGCCCTTTAGACAGAGAGCTATTTGCTCTCTGTATTCCGCATTCTAATAATAAGGCCTTGGAAAGTGCTCCACGCAGGCCTTAGACCTAGACACGGAGGCACCTCTTCCCAAAACAGATAGGGCAAGTGGCCTTCCAGCTGGGCTCTGTTTTGACACCTTATAGAGTAAATAGTCTGGCCTCTATTGTTTTGAGAACCAGTAGTTGCAAATATGTAAACACCTTGCTACTCTCAGTATCTTTCCATTTTGTAATCTATAGCTTTGAGTGACACGCCTGGATGCATTGTCTGTATGTCTGTCTATAAAATGCCTGTACTCTGGGAGGAGCCAGAGAGCTCTGTGACCCTGTGGGGAAAACAGGGTTGCTCTCTCTCTCAGCGCTGGGAGATCAATAAAGAACTTCTGGAAGATTTTACCAACAGTGTGTATTTTCAGACGTGACGAGATCACAGTGAACCACAGTGAATACCCACCTGTGGTCACTGTGCCCTGCACGTCTGTTCAGCGGCCGCCAGATGTTTGCCACACTGAATACCAACATGGGGTCAATTTCAACCATGCTTCCCGGGCTCCCGACGCAAGGATCCGCTGAAGCGTGGTGAAAGTGATTCCAGGTGGGCATCAATAAAAAATAACGTCTGGCTGGCTATCACAGCCCGGAATCCCCGGTGGGATTCCAGGCCATGGTGAACTCATCCAGACACTGAAACGGCATTGGCCTCATCACCCGCCCATCTCCCCGGAGGGCGGGCGGCGAGGGAGCATGGAGGGGGTGGGGTCGTGTGGTCACACGTTGCGCTGCGCAGCCCCGCCACCTCCCTGATTCCCCGCCGGGATCCCCGGCCATCTGTTTGCCGTGCCTGGGTCATCCCAGCGGGGAATCTTGGGGTTGTTTTCGGGATGGGGCGAAGCCGCCCTGTCACGTCTGAAAAGACCCAGTGTGAGTTTACATTTTTCCTCCACAGTATTTTGTGCATTGGCTGGGAAGGCTCAATGCCTGGCTGGTTCCAGGGGGACTGCAGACTGTCTCTCTCTCTCACCTACTGGCCCCAGATCAAGGTAAGGGAGACCTATTTTGAAAACTCTCTATTGGAATGTTGGGGAGAGACTGCCCGTAGGCCCTGGGAACTAGGCCATTGGGCTGACACCTTTTGAACGTGGTTGGATCTGCCAGAAATTCTTAGTAGTGTAGAATAGTAGAGTAAGAAGAGACTAGTCTAGACAGGACAGAACATGGATCCAAGAAATCCTGCCAGAAGAGGGAATTTCTAGAAATAATCCTAGAAAGAGGATTTTAGAAAAGCTGTGGCTGAATGAGAGTGCCCTCCCCCTCTTCCCATTCTATTTAACAAGTCTGGGACTGGACTGGGTGTTCCATTGCAAGGCTACTTTGGATTGGGATAGCTGCCCTGGAATGGGCGGATTGCCTACCTGGAGTGGTGGGGTAATTTTTTGCGGATATGGGCCCCAGTGTAATCCTGAAACTTCCCTTATTATTACAAGTATGATTGTGATTGTGATTTTTTCCCTTTCCCTCCTCCAGGATCAGCTTTGTGGTTGTAAGGGTCTAAGTGTAGACTCCCCATTTCCCTGTTTTCCTCCCTTGATTTTCCCTTTCCCACTCTTTGAGTAATTTGTATGTGTGAGGCTGTTTGTGTGCATGCCAGCACGAACGTTCGTGTATAAGAGAAAAAAAATTAAAGCAGTTACATGAGCCTGACAGTGCAGTTAGCAGCGTTGTTAAACTGTGCCTTTCGGCATGCGTCTCTTTTCTCCCTGCAACTGAAAGGACTTCCTCAATAAGTCATTCCTGTGTGAGTTTGTGTGTAAATTGAAAAATGGTTTGTATGAATTTCTCTGTATGAATGGGGAAGTATTGAAGGGGGGGGCGGAGGGACAAAGAAGATCCCTTTCCTGCCAAAAGGAACCACAGCAGGAAACATGTGCTCGCAATATGGCCAGAAACACGTGTAGGTTAGGAAGAAGAAAAAAAGTTTGCTGAGCAATTAAATACATTTTAAGGACTTCCAGTAACTTAATTTTAAATAAAAGCATGCTTCTACCTTATCCTGATCAGGAAACATTGCTGTGGGGGAAGGGGGGGAAGGGGGAGGTGAATCATAGTATGGGTCTTGAATTTTCAAGCCTGGAAAACACCGCTTACAGCTACTGTGGCCAATTGGAATGTTGGGAAGTGGATGTCTGATCCAATGTGGCCTATTGGACTGAACATTTGACTCTTCCACCTCTTTCTCTTATATTGGGTCAGCCTGAAAAGCTGTAATTCCTTTCATTTCATAGTAAGCCAATTTGGTCCCTTTTGTTATAATGGTGTATTGTACTTTGTGAAGAATTTGTAGCAGGGTATTACCTCAGCATGGTGAGTAAATGGAGCAAATCAAAACTGCAAAACATGTAGGAATTAAGTAAACATCTTGATGGCCTTTGCATAAAAATTTTCAGTGCAAAGAAATGTATTTGTGCAGCTATTGTGTGTTTTTATTATCCCAAAATATTTGAAAGTACCTGTTTACTGTTTTGTTCAAAATTGAAGATTTGTTAATTTTGTTGTTTGCTTCATTCTTTTGTGAATTTGTACTTCTCAGTACTTTCATAGTATAATGTGGATTTAAGTGTGGTTTGTATTTATGCCATGGTTGTTGGTTATTTAAAGTTGTGTTGTATGTTTGTGTGTTTGTCCATGTAGAAGAAAGGTGATGTTAAACAAACCAGGAGCAAAACTCAAATTCTGGTAAAGGTGTTTATATCCTTCTGTTCCTCCGGTCACAGTTGGAATGGAATGATGTAATGCTACCACAATTGCCTTTCTGTGTTTTTTGTGTGTGTGTTTGTGTTTTGTTTGTCTACTACGTATGTTGCTATACAGAAGTTTTTCCTGTGCCAAGAGTTAGAGGCACATGATTTGAAGAAAAGCTTGCCTTGCTTTTGCAAAGTTAAATATGACAGCTGTTGTAATTTTAAAGTGTGTGTGGCCCTGGAAAATATGTGCATTAAAGAGAAAATGCACCTTTTATATCAATTACAAAGTCCAGGCCCGATAAACCTGCCCTGGACAGAGCCTGGGCAAATTCAAATTAGTTGTCTCCAATCCTGAAAATTTTAAAATAGTTAAACAGTAAAACCTGAGCACATTTTAAGTACTAATGGTAAAATATTGATGCTTCTTTTTGATAGATTTACAACAAAAATTAGAAGAACATCCATTGATCAAGAAAGTCAAAAAGCTATTGTTGCCTGTTTTAAAATTGGTCACCTAGAATTGCACCACGGATAAGGACATGATATTAAAATGTGGCAGAAATAGATGCATAGGCCCCTTTTTTGGCCCCTCTGCAGCCTTTCTGGATTTACAAACTATTCACCAATATGTCATGTCCAAAGGTGGCACTTGTACAGAACAGTGGAAAATTATATTTTATTAATTAATTTATTTATTTATTTATTTATTTATTTAT
Organism: Sphenodon punctatus; assembly: GCA_003113815.1. Taxonomy (NCBI): domain Eukaryota; kingdom Metazoa; phylum Chordata; class Lepidosauria; order Sphenodontia; family Sphenodontidae; genus Sphenodon; species Sphenodon punctatus. The sequence goes on from QEPC01001504.1 coordinate 138,668, forward strand.
TTAATTTCTACCCCACCCCTCCAAAAACAGCTCGGGGTGACTGGTGGCTCTAGTGGCGACTCCACAATTATATCCCCAGGGACAATGATCAAGTGGGTATTGGATGTTCCAGTAGGTTTGGAAGGAAAGAAATTACACAGACCAAGAGACTGGTGGATCTATCAGTGGTTGAATCCAGGGTTGCCCAAACCGATGGAGACATTTTATATAGAGGCCCATACAGTCTCTTGGGAGAAGGATATAAGACAAAGATCAGATGGCCCTTGGACACATGTTTTTATTAAAATAATGTGGGCCCTTAGAAGAGAAGGAAATATTGATGCCAGTAACTACATATTGGAGCAATTGGCAGGTGCTGGCAAAGTAATGACCCCAAAATATCCAAGAATAAGTAATCCAGGTCCAAAAGTATGGACATTACAAAATTTGGCTGCAAGAGCCATGCTAACTAATTACATTCGGCTACCAGCATGGCTAGACCACCACCCCGTATGTTTAGTACTGAAAAATATCATAGCACTCGGAGCAATAAAAATTTGTTATGATGGGATCAAATGCTCAGAATGCCAACAAAGAAAGGCCTATGGACCATATAAACAACCCTCATATGAAGAATAAAGTGCCCTATGCAGGGCAAAGCCAAAAGGAACACATGATTTTAAAAGTTCATCCTGCTTTTAGAAAAAAAACCACAGCTGTGTACAGTCAGTTCAAAGCACTGCTTGCTTCGTATGGCCAGCAGCCAAGGCCTTTTAGACACTATGTGTCAAAGATGGGTATTTTCAGTTGTGACAGGGCCTGTATTGGCCCCATCACGGCATCACCCTTTGATCCCCGGCTGGGATCAAACCAGCACATCCAACAGACATGCCGGCTGATCCCAGCGGGGAATCGGGGAGGGGGTGGGGATGCACGGCACAACGTGCGCCACACAGCACCGCCCCCCACGCTTCCTCACCACCCATGCTCCTGGGAGACGGGCGAGCGCCACGGCCAATGCGGCCTCAGCGCCTGCCCGCAGTGACCATGGCCTGGAATCCCACTGCTGATTCCGTACTGTGGCAGGGGGACAGACATGATGATCCCCTTGCTCACAGAGGGGAATCTCATTCACCATGCAATCAGAGATGGTCCGAGAAAGACCTCTGTTTGCATGGTGAATGTGATTCCCCCCGTGGTTCACAGGGGTGAACATCTCAGGGGGGACTTCTGTTCCCCCCATCAGATGTTACGGGATCACGGGGTATTTTCAGATGTTAAGAGATCACAGTCAACCACAGTCAATTCCCTGTGGTGGCTGCGATCACGGAACATCTGTTGGGGGAATGGATGTTCCCTCCCAGATGTTACCATGGTGGGGAATCACTTTCGCCATGTGAGCAGCCAAAGCGGCGGGACTGGCGGCAGTCACATGGCAAAGGCGATTCCCTGCCGTGATGAACCCCACCGTCACTTCTGGAAGGCGGCCACGGCCTGGAATCACCGCAGGGATTCCGGCCCGTGGCCAAATCGGGCGAGCACTGCGACTGCATTGGCCGCGATGGCCGCCCGTCTCCCCAGAGGGCGGGCAGTGGGGAGCATGGAGGGGCGGGGCCGTGCATCCACACGTTGTGCTGCGCTGCCCCGCCCTCTCCCCGATTCCCCACCAGGATCCCCTGGCACGTCTGTTAGGGCATGACGGGGTCATCCCGGTGGGGGATGAACTTATTGTTTTGAAAATACCCACAATCACCATGTGGGGATCCACTGTGGCTGAGCGTGATCTTGTAATGTCTGAAAATACCCGATGTTTCAACCTAACATGTTTTTGGATGCGAATTCATGGGCCACTGCAACCAAATTAACTCCTTAGTGCCCAAATATCACTGTAATTCCTGGTTACTGCTTGCAATTACCAGGAAAAGCCCAGTGGCAATTTCACGTTCAGGACTCATGCCAAAAAACCAAGTACACTTACCTAGTTGCCTAGTACAACAGAATGTAACTTGTACGGTACAACTCCTAGGAGTGCATGCCTTTCACACCCTCCTACATTAGGAGGCACCACATTTTTCAGACTGGTGGGCCAAATTTTCATTCCGGAGTATTTGTTGTGTTTGTCCTCTATTTTGCTCACGTGCCTCACGCTGTGACCCACTTGAGCAAAAGGGGGTTGGGGGGGGGGAATAATAAAAAATAATTGAAGCAGTAGAATATAATTGGACCTATTCCTGTGTGAGTTATTTTTAGCTTTGTTTTTTTAGGCCCCTCAACTTGTTTAAGCTGATCCCTAATGCCTGAATGCTACAAATTCAATGAACTGAGTTCAGGCCTCATGCCTTGCATTTTAATTATGGCTAGACTGCCTAATTAAATAACATGTTTTAATTTTAATAAAGGCCTACTTTATTTGTTAGGCTTTGCATTTTAAATAGAATTTATGTAGTTACTTAAGTGTGTTTAGTTAACTGTGTATTGGTTCTTGTGTGTCTGTGTCCTAAATGTAAAAATCATATTCGTGTGCAAAAGCTTTTTCAATCAGAACAGAAAGACTTTCTCAAAGAATTTTATCCCATAATTTGGGATTCCTTTGCCTAGTAACAATGGCAAACATACCCATTTTTTGGACCAGACTATACAAAAAAACTGGCAAGGCCCTGAGGATCCAGCAAAACCTTTACTGCTCAGACTACTTTCAGTTTGCAAGGAGCAGAAGAAAATAAAAATAAAAAAAGAAAGAAAATTAAAATGCCATTTTAACAAATATGTCATAAAGCAAACCTCAGTTGGTTAAAGACCTTACTTTTAGCCCTTCTGCATATGAAATCATCCTGCATTAAAAGACTGGTATATCGCCTCATTATAAATCCTGATGGGAAGGCCCATAAAACTATACCACCACAACTGAAATGATTATTAATTTGACTGCTAAAAACTGTGCTATCCTAATACCAAGCACTAATGAAGTGTGTCGAGACTTTTCACTTACAGATCCAAGAAGCCCTTCCCCAAAGGACACTGTGAAACCTGCAGTATGGTGACCGAGGCCACGTCATAAGTTGTCACCAACACTGACACTGAGTTCCAGGCATTTTCATCCTGGATTCACACCTCCCATTGCAAGAGGACCTCTGCACCTGTAGAAATAAGGCCAGAGGGGCAGGGTAATGTGCTGGTAACCTCTTCCCTGCAGCCCACAAAATAAAAGACCAAAATAAAAGAACTTTGAAAAGAAGCAGATTTGCTACTACACAACAGGAAAAGAATGTGATACCATGTCACTGCTATCAAAGAAGAGAAAAACTCTTCCTAGCATATGACTTCCCTACTTCCCTACTGCATCATCATTGCCTCCATTGGTTTGTTCCGGCTTGCCTAAGAAGAAAAAAAACACTTTGCACACTGACACACTAATACATGGACACATACACACTAATAACAAATGCCTAGTGCACAATGTTAACATTTTTGGTTATAATTGAATAGCTGTAATGTTTTTTTGTTTAAAAGTTAAAATTTGGGCCCATTTACCCGTATGCTTTTGAAAGATATTTTGTTTTTATAGTGCTAAATACTAAACCTAATAAGTTTATGTGGAAAAATATGCACATAAGAAGGGAGTAAAAGTAGGTCACCGCTTTTGAGGACATTTTCCTTGACCCCTGGACAACAGTCTTGTGGACTTCACATTATGCAGTCCTTGTCATACAGGACTGAATGCATAGCCCTGGTAGTATATTATTCCATCTGTGGAAACAGGACCATTCATAAAATCACCTCCATGGTGGGAAGGGTTTTTCTTTATTGGACCCATTGTCCCTGCCATCAGATACATGCCCACCCTTCCTCAGGGTAAACTGAGGAACCGGAGGGAGATCACTGAGACACAAAGGTATTGGTGTATCACCATACCTGGACTTGGAGTTGCATTCTCCATATGAGAAATACGGAGAATGGCTGGAGTCTTAGAAAAAGTTGCTAATGCAACATCCCTAGACTTTAAGGACATAGGATACTTTCAGAGATGACGCTAACCATCCTTTAACCACCTTTGGTTGTTATTTATGCATGTTGCAGGGCTGCATAGGGCACCAATACAGCCCAACAACATGCATAAATAACCACCCAAGGGTGGTTAAAGGGTGGTTAGTAGGGGTGGGAAACCGGTAGAATCCGGTATCCGATAATGCCGGTATCGGGCATACCGGCATTATCGGATTCGACCCGGTAATCCGGACCCGGTACCGGATTTCAGGGTACCGGATTTTTTTACATTGCAGCCATTTAAAAATGGCTGCAATGTAAAAAAACTGCCCCAGCAAAAATGTTTTAAAAACCCTCCCCGAGTCCAGGCTGCGCGGGTGGAAGGGGGGACACCCCCCACCCACCCTGCCCAGCCTGGCTTTTTGTTTTAAAAAAGAGTAAGAAAGACCCAGAGGCGAGGCGAGGCGAGCCCACCCCCCAGCACCAGCGGCCGCGGCGTCCCCGCAGCCGCCGGTAAGTATGACCCGATCCCTGGGGGGGGTGTTTAACACCCCCCCCCCCCCAGGGATCACCCCTACAGTGCGCTTGCCGCTTACCTTTGGGAGCTCCGGCGGCGGCGGGCGGTCCGGCGGCCTCAGCGCCGGCTGTGGCTGCCGGCGTCAGGACGCTCTAGGCCTTCCGGGGAACTTCCGGGTTTCACCGGAAGGCCTAGAGCGTCCTGACGCCGGCAGCCACAGCCGGCGCTGAGGCCGCCGGACCGCCCGCCGCCGCCGGAGCTCCCAAAGGTAAGCGGCAAGCGCACTGTAGGGGTGATCCCTGGGGGGGTGGGGGTGTTAAACACCACCCCCCCAGGGATCGGGTCATACTTACCAGCGGCTGCGGGGACGCCGCGGCCGCCGGTGCTGGGGGGTGGGCTCGCCTCGCCTCTGCGCCTCTGGGTCAGGGTCACTCTTACTCTTTTTGAAAACAAAAAGCCAGGCTGGGCAGGGTGGGTGGGGGGTGTCCCCCCTTCCACCCACGCAGCCTGGGAGGGGGAGGGAAATGAATTAATATTTCATTGGTTTCAATGGGGACACAGCGCCCCATTGAAACCAATGAAATAAAACCGGTACCGGTTACCGGATTTAATCTGGGAATCCGGTTTTCGTAGAACCGGTAACCGGTAAATCCGTTAACCGGTAATGGGCCCGGGGTCCCACCACTAGTGGTTAGTGTCATGTCTGAAAGTACCCATAGTCGATGAAATGGGCAATATTAGACAAATGGTTTTGCAAAACAGGATAGCACTTGACTTCAGCCTCGCTAGCAAAGAAGGTGTATGCACCCTAATTGGGAAATAATGTTGTGTCTATGGGTATTTTCAGACGTGACGGGGCCAGTATTGGCCCCGTCATGGAATCACCAATTGATCCCCCGCCGGGATCAAAACGGCACGGCCAACAGATGTGCCAGCTGATCCCGATTGGGAATCAGGGGAGGGGCTGCACAGCCAACGTGCAGCCGCACAGCCCCACCTCCCATGCTCCCTAGGCCGCCCGCCCGCCGGGGCATTAACTACAGCCCAGAATCAGAGGCGGGCATGGCCACTGATTCCAGGCCATGGTCAGGGGAGAGACATGACGATCCCATTTGAACACGGGTGAGAATCTCATTGGCCATGGTCCGGGCAGGAGGGCCGTTTGTGTGGTCAATGAGATTCCCACCCGTGATTCACGGGAGTGAACATCTGGCGAGAATCACCTGTCGGGCCAACAAACGTTACGGTCCCTTGCTCACCATGTGGGTATTCACCACATGAGGCCCTGAGGATCCAGCAAAACCTTTACTGTTCAGACTACTTTCAGTTTGCAAGGAGCAGAAGAAAATAAAAAAAAAAAAAGAAAGAAAATTAAAATGCCATTTTAACAAATATGTCATAAAGCAAAGCTCAGTTGGTTAAAGACCTTACTTTTAGCCCTTCTGCATATGAAATCATCCTGCCCTTGCCCTTGCTCATACCCTTGCTCACCATGTGGGTATTCACCATGGTTAAGCGTGGGATTGTAATGTCTGAAATCCATGCCTTCATCACCTTGAGGCTGGATTACTGTAACACGCTCTATGTGGGTCTGCCCGAGAAGCTGGTCCAGAGGCTGCAGCTGGTGCAGAATGCTGCAGCCTGTCTCCTTACGGGGGCGGGTCGCAGAGAGTGCATGACACCAGTGCTCCGGGCTCTGCACTGACTGCCTATAAAGTACTGGGTCAGGTTCAAGGTGCTGGTTTTAGCCTTTAAAGCCCTTCACGGCCTGGGCCCTGCTTATTTGCAGGACCGCCTCACTCTCCATGTGCCTGTGCAACCCTTGAGATTGTCCGTGGGAGCCTTTTTGGAGGTTCCCCAGGTGAGGCGGGCGGTCACCGATGTTAGATCTTTTTCGGTGGCTGCCCCTGTGCTGTGGAATTTGCTCCTGGAGGAGGCTCGGTTGGCTCCCACTCTCCTGCTAATTCGGCATGTATGTAAGACCTGGCTGTTCCATCAGGCTTTTGGCAAGGGGTAGGGGTGGGGTGGGGGTGGGGTTTCCCACATACTGTATTTTTTTTTAAAAAAATTAAAATTATATTGTTTTTATTGAATGTTTTTCACCGCCCCGGGCTGCTCGGAGGGAAGGAGGGGCGGGATATAAATTTTAAATAAAATAAAATTTAAATAAATAAATAAATAAATAAATAAAATATCCTATATTCCAGATAATTCTGCCTGTATTTTGGAGCAGTCTGCTTCAGACAAGCAGTAGCCCAATTACATCAAACAGATCAATGGACACTCTGGGCGTGGCTAGGAGGATGGGGCTCCAAAATTTTTAATATTATTTAAATTACTTTTGTTGCTTTCTTTGGCTTATTTCTATGCATCCAATTAATTTTAATGCTTATTAGATGCTGCTTAAATAGCACTACGAAACAACTATCACAAGGCTTGAACCAAAGGCAAAAAACCACAAGTTTATAACATGTATGCTGGGATTTAGAATATTACCGAGACTCAGTGAGCAGATATTGATGAATTGATGTCAATAAGGGTGTAAGATGAAATTGTTGTGCCTTCAATGGCACGAAAAGAGGGAATTGTGGGGGAATTCCCTATACGGGACCCTAGGGGTTAGATCACCATAGCCAAAGGAGGGCAATAATGTCACATAGAGACATTTTCGGTAAAACCTAATGCCTAACAGAAGTTAGGCCTCTGCCCTTTAGACAGAGAGCTATTTGCTCTCTGTATTCTGCTTTCTAATAATAAGGCCTTGGAAAGTGCTCCACGCAGGCCTTAGACCTAGACACGGAGGCACCTCTTCCCAAAACAGATAGGGCAAGTGGCCTTCCAGCTGGGCTCTGTTTTGACACTTTATAGAGTAAATAGTCTGGCCTCTATTGTTTTGAGAACCACTAGCTGCAAATATGTAAACACCTTGCTACTCTCAGTATCTTTCCATTTTGTAATCTATAGCTTTGAGTGACACGCCTGGATGCATTGTCTGTATGTCTGTCTATAAAATGCCTGTACTCTGGGAGGAGCCAGAGAGCTCTGTGACCCTGTGGGGAAAACAGGGTTGCTCTCTCTCTCAGTGCTGGGAGATCAATAAAGAACTTCTGGCAGATTTTACCAACAGTGTGAGTATACATTTTTCCTCCACAGATATAATTAAATAATGTCAAGCAGGAAAGAGGAGGCAGCATGATCTAGTAATTACACAAGTTATTGTGTTTGTCTTTCATTCATGATCCCATCATTGATTAACTTAGTGATCATCAGCAACTAATAATTCCAGGTCCTCCATTTGTCTGTCTTTAAAAGAGATGTGATACTACTCGTTTTACATGAGTCGTGGATTAATTAAAATTTGTAAAGTGCATTGAGCTCCTTTGAGGAAAGGTGCACTATCCATACAAAGCATTGACATAATTATTATTAATTACTTTTTCAAGAAGACACCATTGACACTTTGTTCATTATGTATCTGACAATAGCCAAAATATCAGCAATCTCAGCCTGCAATAGTTTCATTTCAGGATGATGTAATCTAATGAAAAGCAAACAAAATATCAGACATGCGTATGCCATTGAAATACAGTTTGAAATACCTTCAGTACCATGCATCCACACATACACACACTCAAAAAGCAGAGAGGTCAATTGACAGATACATATAAGAGCAGCACATTAGTATGAGAAAGAACATTTAGTGTGTGGAGTCAGGAAGAAGGAGGAAACAAACAAACATTTTAATCAAATCCATTACCTGCTTATTGATTTCTTTTTGCCATACTGATCCTGTAGAATACTTATAAAGCCTTTGACATTGAGATGTTTGGCCAAAGATATTGGATTAGTTTAGCTTCTGGTGTAATCTTTCACATTTCTTTTTTATGTGGTTTATTCCTTTGTCCAGGAAAGGGCCTTTTATTGATAAGATTTAATGAGATTGAAAATCCCAAAAGGAATTGGATGTCTACTTACTCAAAGAGGTTTGCAAAGTAGAAACTGATGAGAATTTCTTGACTTGAAAAAAAAATCTGTGTATGAAGCTTTTTTCTCCCCCTTTCAATATGTTATTTTATAGCTAATAATGGTCATGTTTTCTGCCAATTGTGTACAAATGAATTATTTATCTTCGACATTTGAAAATGGTGAATGCCTTTGAAATAAAGCTACATTCCAAAAGCAGACTTTATAGCACTCAGAATTTTGTTTCAGTGGATAAGTGGTATGCATCTGTTTGTTTACTGATTTATTTTATTAGATTTTTTTTGCAACCCCCCCTCCTCCTGACGGAACTCCCTTCCTGTGGAGGTCCAGCTGGCCCTGGATCTCCCCTCTTTTCAAAGAAGCTGTAAAACCTGGTTGTTCCACCAGGCATTTTGTGGGGGAGTGGGTTAGGGTGGGGGTGGGGTGGGATATTTTTATCCTCCTTTTGTTTGTGAGAGTTTCATATTTGTATTTTATATGTTTTTAGACTGTAAGCTTCCCTGAGCTGCTGTGCAGGAGGGGCAGGGTATACAATTTTCTAAATAAATAAAACAAAAAAACCGCCAATAATATCCCCATTTGCAACCCAACCCCCACACATCACGCGTCTCTGACTCTCCCTCACCAAAGGCCTGGTGGAACAGGCAGGTCTTACAATGTCAGCAGAAATAGGGGAGGTCTGGGGTCCGGGAGCTCCACCAGGAGGGAGTTCCACAGCCATGATGCAGTCACCGAGATCACCCTCCTCATCGTCATCACCATTCAGTATTCAGTATTCAGGAAACCTGGGGGACCTCAAGAAGGGCACCCCTGGCCAACTGCAGGGGTTGATTCAGAACCTGGGGAGTGAGGCGATCCTGCAGGTAGGAGGGTCCCAGGCCATTTAGGACTTTAAAGGTCAAAACCAACACCTTGAATTGAGCCCAGAAAACAATTGGCAACCAGTGCAGAGAACGGAGCACCAGTGTAACGTGCTCGCAATGACCTGCCCCCTAAGGAGCCAAGCCGTTGCATTCTGCACCAGCTGTAATTTCCAGACTATCACCAGGGGTAGCCCCATGTATTTATTTATTTATAATAAAATTTGCATTCCGCCCCCTCCTGCTAAAAGCATCTCGGGGCGGCTAACCACATATTAAAACAATTTAAAACAGTAATAATAGGATTTAAAACACTATTAAAATACAATATAAAAACAACATACCCCCCCACCCTAACCCAACCCACCCACCCGCTATTCCTCAGGAAAAGCACGGTGGAACAGCCAGGTCTTACATTGGGTACTTTCAGACATGATGCTAACCACCCTTTAACCACCTTGGNCTTTAGACAGAGAGCTATTTGCTCTCTGTATTCTGCTTTCTAATAATAAGGCCTTGGAAAGTGCTCCACGCAGGCCTTAGACCTAGACACGGAGGCACCTCTTCCCAAAACAGATAGGGCAAGTGGCCTTCCAGCTGGGCTCTGTTTTGACACTTTATAGAGTAAATAGTCTGGCCTCTATTGTTTTGAGAACCACTAGCTGCAAATATGTAAACACCTTGCTACTCTCAGTATCTTTCCATTTTGTAATCTATAGCTTTGAGTGACACGCCTGGATGCATTGTCTGTATGTCTGTCTATAAAATGCCTGTACTCTGGGAGGAGCCAGAGAGCTCTGTGACCCTGTGGGGAAAACAGGGTTGCTCTCTCTCTCAGTGCTGGGAGATCAATAAAGAACTTCTGGCAGATTTTACCAACAGTGTGAGTATACATTTTTCCTCCACAGATATAATTAAATAATGTCAAGCAGGAAAGAGGAGGCAGCATGATCTAGTAATTACACAAGTTATTGTGTTTGTCTTTCATTCATGATCCCATCATTGATTAACTTAGTGATCATCAGCAACTAATAATTCCAGGTCCTCCATTTGTCTGTCTTTAAAAGAGATGTTATACTACTCGTTTTACATGAGTCGTGGATTAATTAAAATTTGTAAAGTGCATTGAGCTCCTTTGAGGAAAGGTGCACTATCCATACAAAGCATTGACATAATTATTATTAATTACTTTTTCAAGAAGACACCATTGACACTTTGTTCATTATGTATCTGACAATAGCCAAAATATCAGCAATCTCAGCCTGCAATAGTTTCATTTCAGGATGATGTAATCTAATGAAAAGCAAACAAAATATCAGACATGCGTATGCCATTGAAATACAGTTTGAAATACCTTCAGTACCATGCATCCACACATACACACACTCAAAAAGCAGAGAGGTCAATTGACAGATACATATAAGAGCAGCACATTAGTATGAGAAAGAACATTTAGTGTGTGGAGTCAGGAAGAAGGAGGAAACAAACAAACATTTTAATCAAATCCATTACCTGGTTATTGATTTCTTTTTGCCATACTGATCCTGTAGAATACTTATAAAGCCTTTGACATTGAGATGTTTGGCCAAAGATATTGGATTAGTTTAGCTTCTGGTGTAATCTTTCACATTTCTTTTTTATGTGGTTTATTCCTTTGTCCAGGAAAGGGCCTTTTATTGATAAGATTTAATGAGATTGAAAATCCCAAAAGGAATTGGATGTCTACTTACTCAAAGAGGTTTGCAAAGTAGAAACTGATGAGAATTTCTTGACTTGAAAAAAAAATCTGTGTATGAAGCTTTTTTCTCCCCCTTTCAATATGTTATTTTATAGCTAATAATGGTCATGTTTTCTGCCAATTGTGTACAAATGAATTATTTATCTTCGACATTTGAAAATGGTGAATGCCTTTGAAATAAAGCTACATTCCAAAAGCAGACTTTATAGCACTCAGAATTTTGTTTCAGTGGATAAGTGGTATGCATCTGTTTGTTTACTGATTTATTTTATTAGATTTTTTTTGCAACCCCCCCTCCTCCTGACGGAACTCCCTTCCTGTGGAGGTCCAGCTGGCCCTGGATCTCCCCTCTTTTCAAAGAAGCTGTAAAACCTGGTTGTTCCACCAGGCATTTTGTGGGGGAGTGGGTTAGGGTGGGGGTGGGGTGGGATATTTTTATCCTCCTTTTGTTTGTGAGAGTTTCATATTTGTATTTTATATGTTTTTAGACTGTAAGCTTCCCTGAGCTGCTGTGCAGGAGGGGCAGGGTATACAATTTTCTAAATAAATAAAACAAAAAAACCGCCAATAATATCCCCATTTGCAACCCAACCCCCACACATCACGCGTCTCTGACTCTCCCTCACCAAAGGCCTGGTGGAACAGGCAGGTCTTACAATGTCAGCAGAAATAGGGGAGGTCTGGGGTCCGGGAGCTCCACCAGGAGGGAGTTCCACAGCCATGATGCAGTCACCGAGATCACCCTCCTCATCGTCATCACCATTCAGTATTCAGTATTCAGGAAACCTGGGGGACCTCAAGAAGGGCACCCCTGGCCAACTGCAGGGGTTGATTCAGAACCTGGGGAGTGAGGCGATCCTGCAGGTAGGAGGGTCCCAGGCCATTTAGGACTTTAAAGGTCAAAACCAACACCTTGAATTGAGCCCAGAAAACAATTGGCAACCAGTGCAGAGAACGGAGCACCAGTGTAATGTGCTCGCAATGACCTGCCCCCTAAGGAGCCAAGCCGTTGCATTCTGCACCAGCTGTAATTTCCAGACTATCACCAGGGGTAGCCCCATGTATTTATTTATTTATAATAAAATTTGCATTCCGCCCCCTCCTGCTAAAAGCATCTCGGGGCGGCTAACCACATATTAAAACAATTTAAAACAGTAATAATAGGATTTAAAACACTATTAAAATACAATATAAAAACAACATACCCCCCCACCCTAACCCAACCCACCCACCCGCTATTCCTCAGGAAAAGCACGGTGGAACAGCCAGGTCTTACATTGGGTACTTTCAGACATGATGCTAACCACCCTTTAACCACCTTGGTGGTTATTTATGCATGTTGCAGGGCTGCATATGGCACCAATACAGTCCTGCAACATGCATAAATAACCACCAAGGGTGATTAAAGGGTGGTTAGCGTCATGTCTGAAAGTACCCATTGTCTACGGAAAGAGGAGAGGTCAGTAATCAAGCAGACCTCCAATGGGAGGGAGTTCTACAACTGTGGTGTGATCACAGAGAATGCTCTCCACAAGGTCGACACCTGAGAAACCCAGGGGACCTCGAGGAGGGTGCCCCCGGCCGAATGCAGGGGCTGATCCAGGTCTTGGAGGGTGAGGCGGTCACACAGGTAGGCAGGTCCCAGGCCGTTCAGGGCTTTAAAGGTCAACACCAACACCTTGAATTGGGCCCGGAAGACTATAGGCAGCCAGTGCAGAGAGCGAAGCACTGGTGTAATATGCTCACATCGGTCCGTCCCCGTTAGGAGATGAGCCGCCACATTCTGCACCAGCTGCAGCCTCTGAACCAGCACCAAGGGTAGCCCCACGTAGAGTCCATTACAGTAGTTCAATCTTGAGGTAATAAAAGCATGGACGATCGTGGCTAGGTTGGAATCTGAGACATATGGCTGAAGCCGACACACCAGGTGTAGTTGGCAAAATGTGCCCTTTGACACAGCTGCCACCTGGACATCAAGTCGGAGCTGTGGGTCCAGAGCACCCCAAGACTAAGGATCTGGGGTACCAGCAGAGGACGGACCCCATCAATGATGGGAGCCACCACTACCCTGACACACACACCCAAGCACCACCTCCGTCTTCTTGGGATTCAACTTCAGTCAGAAGCCACCACCACCACCCAAACAAGTTGTTTTTTGTTGTGTTTTTTTAATGGAACATTGTATCTGAAAGGCTTTTAAAAACATTTTTTCCTTGGAAAAACAGTGATTTTTCTACCACTTAATCACATTTAACAGATATAAAAAGGAAAGTCTTTGTTGCCAATATCTTAATGAAAGTCTTCCATAAGTGTGTTTAATCAGTCTTTTTTTACAATGAAAATGCAATTGAAAAATCCTAATTAATAACCTTCAATAATATTTTCACCAGGGATAACTAAGCTGTGTTTGTTTCTGGAATGAAATTTGATTCAAGCCTTAATGCCCAAGTGTCAGACTGACTGAAAAGCGCAGCATGTGACTCTCTCTCATCAGATTTAAAAGAGAGACCCTATAGTGAAAACAAACCATGGAACAATCTATTCTAATTTAAGATTTGGGACTCAACACACCCACCCCTTCACCACACTCTTTTATGCAGCTATCCAGCAGTCATTCACAGTGTAAGCCTCCTATATTTTAGAAACAGGCAGCAATGTCTGCTCCCTCTGGTGTCAGAAAGGAATGGCAGGACAGAGCCAGTGCTCCAATAACCTGGGAAATGATAGGGATGGCCCTTACTGAAAAGCAGCAGTTTCCCCTGCCCCCACCTGTCTTCACCAGTAGCTTCACCCCTGGCCACCAGAAGCCATGCTCCTGGTTCAGCTCCCAGATCTTCCCTGCCTTATGTGGGGCAGTAAGGAAAAGATATTGAACTAAACACCCTTGTAGACACATCTCTATATTATGAGAGTGAGTAATTAGAAATTATTATTGCATTTCTGCTACAAGATGTGGAGTGAGGAAGAAGTTCATGCAGGGCAGGGGGATTTTACATGGAAGGGCAGTTTGAAATAGTTGAAACAATGGTTAACTATCTGCATTAATATTTAAATTTGTTTGAAATGGGAAATTGCTAAAATTGAATCCTTGCAGAACCAGGACCATGGCTGCCACCTGGAGTTTATTGGCATGATTAGCCTAGGACAGAGACAGCCCAAACAGTTGACAGGAACATGGGAATAAAAGACCTTATGGGAATAAAAGGTTCCCAGGTAGGCGAGAACCACAAGGGAATGCAGTAGGCTTCTACCAATACCAACTGCAGAAGTAGAATTCCCCAGGAGAGCTAACCACCTATGCCATAAATAGATGCTTCTTGGAGCAGCTGGTCCTGGAACCAACAAGAGGAGGAGTTACTTCAGATCTTGTTCTAAGTGGAACAAAGGACCTGGTGCAAGGGATAATGGTGGTGCAGCCACTTGGCAATAGTGATAACAATATAATCAAATCTGATATAATTACTGGAGGGAGAATGGTAAATAAAACTACCGCAGTAAAATTTAACTTTAAAAAGGGACACTCTGCTAAAATGAGGAAACTAGTTAGAAGGATGTTAAAAGGAGCAGTGGTGAGGATTAAGTGTCTGCAAGAGGCGTGGAGCCTCTTGGAGAGTCTTTTGACCGTCTTAATCTTGGAAGCCCAGATTAAATGTATTCCACAGATTTAAAAAGGTACCAAGGGGACGAAACACCTGCCAGTGTGGCTAAATGGGGAGATGAAGGAGGCTATTAGATCCAAAAAGGTGTTCTTTAAATGGATTAAATGTCTGCAAGAGGCATGGAGACTGTTTAAGAACACCATCGTGGAAGCCCAGACTAAATGTATTCAACAGGTTAAAAAAGGTAGTAAGAGGACCAAATGCCTGCAAGTGTGGTTAAACGGTGAGGTGAAGGAGGCTATTAGGCATCCTTTAAAAATGGAACACTAGTTCTAATGAGGAAAATAGGCAAGAGCATAAGCACTGGCAAATTAGATGTAAAATGTTAATAAGGCAGGCCAAGAGAGACTTTGAAGAGAGACTTGCTAAAGAGGCAAAAAGTACATCAGAAGCAAGAGGCCTGCTAGAGTCAGTTGGGCCATTAGATGGGGGGTGGGGTTAAGAGGGGCATTCAGGGAGGATAAGAAGCTGAATGAATTTCAGAGAAGCTGAATGAATTCTTTGCTTTGGTCTTCACTGTAGAGAATGTTGTGGAGATACCCACACCGGAACTGTAAGGTGATGAAATTGAAGAGCTGTCACAAATCAACGTGACTCTGGAAGAAGTTCTAGAATAAATTAACCAAATAATAATAAATCACCAGTGCCAGATGGTATACAACCCAGAGTTCTGAAGGAGCTCAAATATGAAATTACTACTGGTAATTTGTAACCAAAATCTGCCACTATACCCGAGTACTGGAGGGTAGCAGATGTAATGCCGATATTTTTAAAGGGCTCCAGAGGTAATCCTGGAAACTACAAGGTGAGCCTGATGTATGAGCCAGGCAAAATGGTGGAGATTATTATTAAGAACAAAATTACAGGGCATGTTGATAAACATGGATTAATGGAGAAGAGCCACCAAGGATTTAGCAAAGGGAAGTTGTGCCTCACTAATATATTGGAATTTTTGAGTGTGTGAATAAGCATATGAATAAGGGTGAGCCAGTCAATGTAGTGCATCTGGATTTTCAGAAAGTGTTTGATAAGCTCCCTCATGAGAGACTCTTGAGAAAAGTAGAAAGTTATGGGATAGGAGGAAGTAGCCTATTGTAGATTGGTAACTGGTTAAAGGATAGGAAGCAAAGAGTAGGACTAAATGGTTAGTTTTCACAATGCAGAGAAGTAACTAGTGGAGTGCCCCAGGGATCTGTACTGGGACTAGTGTTGATTAATGTATTCATTAATGAGCTGGAAAGGGGAATGAGGTGATCAAATTTTCAGAAGACAAAATTCTTCAAGGCAGTTAAAACACGAGCAGACTGTGAAGAACTTCAGGAAGATATGAGAGACTGGATGACTGAGCATCTAAATGGCAGATGAAGTTTAATGTGGACAAGTACAAAGTGATGCGTATAGGAAAAAACAATCAACATTTTATGCACACAATGCTGGGTTCTAAATTAGGACTTACCACTCAGGAAAAGGAATTGGTGTCATTGGGGGCAATCCCATGCCCACACACTCTGCGCGCATCCTGTGTGCGTGCACGTGTGTACAAACCACACACATCTCCATATGGATTGCATTGTACCACGCGGATTCTGTGCGGGACCCATGCAGATCCCATTTGGGATTTTGGCCATTGTGGACAATACCTTAAAATCCTCAGCTCAGTGTGTGGGTACTGTCAAAAAAGCATTTAGGAATTATTTGTAAGGAGATAGAGAATAAAACAGAAAATATTATAATGCCACACAGATATAGTTGAAATAGAAAAGGTACAGTGAAGGGCAACAAAAATAAGGGGTTTGGAATGACTCCCCTATGAAGAGAACCTGAATAGGTTGTGACTCTTCTGCTTGGAGAAGAGATGATTTAGAGGGGATATGATAGAAATTTATAAAATCATAAGTGGTGTGGAGCAAGTTAATAGGGAACAGTTAGTTACCCTCTCGAGTAGTACTAGAACTAGGGAACACTCCATGAGACTAAGGATAATTTCAGACGTAATGATACCACGGTCAACCACAGTGAATCCGTTGTGGTGGCTGTCCATTATGTCTAAAAGATTCCTGCCAGATGTTCACCATGGTGAATACCTGGCAGGAATCAAAATAACCACGATTCTGGAGGTGAGGCTGGCCTCACCTCCGGAATCGTGGTTAGATTGGCCACAATCCAGGATGGGCCAAAAGTTACATCTGTAACATTGGCCCATTCCGGATCGTGGCCCAGACGGCGAAATGGGATCGGACGCAGCGGCTGGATTGGCCTCTGCGCCCGCCCATCTCCTGGAGGGCGGGCGGCCGGGGGAGCACGGGGGAGGTGGGACTGTGCGGCTGCACGTCGTGCCACATCGCCCCCTCCCCGATCCCTGGAGAGAATCAGGCCGGCATGTCTAAAGGACGGATGGTCTGATTCCTGACCGGGATCTGAAATGGATCCCAATGCATGATTCAGCATCTGAAATTACCCTAAAGGTAGCAGATTTAAAACAAATAAGAGAAAGTATTTTTTTCGCTCAATGCGTAATTAAGTTCTGGAATTTGTTGGCAAGAGATGTGGTCAAGGCCAGTAGTACAGCTGGGTTTAAAAAAGGATAGGATACGTTTCTGGAGGACAGGTCCATTGATAGCTATTAGCCAGGTAGGTTTGGGGAATGTAACGTCTTAGTGTCGGGAGCTGGGAGTGAACAACAAGGAATGGATCACCCCATTGTGACCTGTTGGGTACTTCTTCCAAGCGACCGAGATTGGCCAGTGCTGGAGACAGGTGCTGGCTCAATGAACCATTGATCTGATCCAGTATGGCACTTATGTTCTTATGGAGGGGTGCACAAGCATTGGGGACCCTAAGAGAAATAGGGCAAGGTCAATTTCTGCAGGGATGCAAGTAAGGGCCAGACAGACCAGCTTAAGGAGAGAGGGTTGAGGACCAAGCAGACTAGTGACTAAGGGCCTGGGAATGTTCCTAGAGGGAAGACTATGACCTTTAGTTGTAGAACATGTATGCCAGTGTGGTGGTGAAGCATGGCAATACCAGGGGGAGGTACCATTGGGCACAGCTAAAGATAGCTCTGGGACAGGTCCTGGAAGATCATTCTGTTCACCCATGGAAGGGGAGTAAGAAAATGGTGGGCAGACATTCAGAGGAGTGACCAGCTCTCAAGGCAGAGCAGCTCAGGGAGGAAGAATCAGACTTTAAGTCCAGAGAGCGGGAAGCAGGGCTAGGCTGTAGTGGGACCCCACAGAGAATGGGGCAGGAGACACCCTGGAGATCTGTGCCCAAATGGGCTCTCTGGCAAGGCAGGGTCATCATGCTGTTAGCAGGGATATGCCTAGAGGGCAGAGCTAAGACCGGAGAGTAAGTAATAACTAAATGTGTAAGTCAAGGACCCTGAGCATAAAAGAGAGATTCTGAATGTAGTACAGGAACCTCCAAAGAGAGAGCTGTCTAGGAGGTAAGCCATGGACCCCGACTACCAGAAGACCAACTACCAATGAAAATCCATCCAGAAGTTGGACAAAGGACTACGTCTCAGGCAGAGGCTTGTCAACTGTATGTGGAGATCAGTAGGGACACCTGGTAGTAGAGAATGGAACAATTCCTCAAGAGCAATAGCAGCAGCTGCAGAAGAAAAAATCCCCTAGGATGGAAGAGGACACTAGCTGGTGAGCCATGCCAGACTGGAAGAAGCAGTTCTTACATCTCATGTTGCATTCCAACAAACAGTTAGCTCAGTGTAGTTGGGCTTTACCTTTGTACTTTGAAGTAACAGTTTGTATGAAGACTTAACAGTGGCAACTACAGTTCAGCAATCATTGTTTCAACTAGGGCGGAAAGTGCCACAGAACTACTTCGATTTACTGTGTTTGTTTGGACACTACTGAAGTGCAGTAGTTACCGCAATTTAATTGTATCAAAGTAGTTAATTTGGTTTGCCTCTTTATCAGAACATGGCCAAAGGAATACACACAGGGGAGAAAGCCAAAGGGGGACCCCCTGAAGAGAAGTTTTCATTGGTAGTTGGTCTTCTGGTAGTCGGGGTCCATGGCTTACCTCCTAGACAGCTCTCTCTTTGGAGGTTCCTGTACTACATTCAGAATCTCTCTTTTATGCTCAGGGTCCTTGACTTACACATTTAGTTATTACTTATTAATGTCTTCCCATTATCTTTAAAAATCAAAGGTATGGGTACCCTCCCAGGAGCTGAGAGAGCCTAGTCCTCCAGCCCCTTCCATTCATCAAGCACTGGGTGAACAATGGGTAAAAACAGACATGACAGCGGCCCACTATGGCCCACTTTGTTATGCTTTGGATCGGACCTCACCTGCACCTGTGTACAGGTACCATCAGATGTTGGCCTGGGATTGTCCCAGGCTGTGTCAGCAGCTAGCCTGGGTTCTGACCTTGGAAAACCTCAAAGGTTACAGCCCGGACTAAGGACTGTCTGATCAGGCTAAAGCGGGCTATCATGTCTGATCCTGGGCCGGCATACCAGTCAAGGTTAGGTCTGTAATGGCCAGCTGCCATGGCTGGCCGCCATTGGCCACCATGACTTCTTGTCGTGGTGAGGGGTGGGGCACTGACCACAGCACACAGGCAGTGCCAGCTGGCCTCACGTCACTCCCTGCACCCCTCTCCTGACGGGACGTGCAGTCAGCATGCCGGCTGCGTATTTGTTTGCACCCACTGGGCTGATTCCAAGCCCCATGGACAAATGTGCAGAGCACACACGATGCATGCACACATACACACATGCAAGCCACGAGCACCCCTAGCATGGGGTCTACAGAGCATGTGCAAACCACACAGTGGTGTGAGTAGGGCTTGGGATTGACCACACCATCTATTACAGAGTTAGGCAATCTGACTGGTGCAGAACCCTGAGGATCAGAGCCTATTTGTCACAAGGCTACTAAACCAGTCCCTTACATCCATCCAAAAGACTAAAGATTTGGAGGCTTGCCTTAAGTTCTGAACTGGTTGAACAAAAAAAAAAAGCAGCACAACACTGAAACTGGCATTGTTGGTGTGGAGCCTTTCAAGGCAGATTTTCTTGTGTCCAGAAAGCACCCAATAATATACTCTCCCTAACAGGCCTGGAGTTAGTCCGCCTGGTTGAAAAAATGGTCTCATTGACAAGAATGGTGGCCTGGTGAGACTGGGGTTGAGAGGTCCCTAGGCCCCGGGGCCCCTGCTCCCAGCTGCAGGCTGCAATTTGTGATACCAGCAGGAGGAAAGTACTCCTGCTCCCCATCAACTAGCTCATATAGCTCTGCAAGGGAGAACAGAAATCTCATGATTTTTTTTTTTGCCTGGGACAGTCAATTCCCTAGGGCTAGCCCTGGACAGAAATTTTGAACTCATTGTTGTCTCCATATCAATGGAATTTTCCAAAACCTCTAAACAGCTTGCCAAGGTCTCTCCTGTAGATTGACAGGAGTCAGAAACAGCATGTTCATGTCACACCGGCTAATACTTTTCACAGATTAGATACAGGTGAATGCTGTTTTGTTTAAATAGAGCTAAGAAACATTACTTTATCGTGACATTTAGTAGGGCCTGGAGTCATGGATTTGGCAGTGCCTGCTTCACCTAATAACCTCTTTTTAGCTGCAGTAAACACTCTCAGTACAAATGATATTCTAAACTGAGAGATTGTCTATTAAACTGGAGAACAGATACAGCTGTAAGATTATTCCTTCAGCCCTGTATTCTCCATGCCCATAAAACACACCATATAAAACTGACATTGGAAATTATTGAAATATCAGGGAGGAACTCATCTCCTGTCAGCACAGCACTGAAAGTGACACTGTACTGGCTAAAAAAAACCTAGTCATAAGTATTTACGATCCCCCTTTGCTTTACTTTTCGTAATCTGGTGTAGTTAGGGTTGTTGAGGAAAATGAGTTATTGTGTATAATCAAAAAGAAAATGACCTCTGTATGCTTGGAAACAGTTTGCTGGTGCTTGTACCCAGTATCTGTCTTCCTCCAAATGCTGATGTATGAGGGCATTATCATTGCGAAAAAGATTTATTTAGATTGATGTCACTGTTTCTGCCAGTAAGCATAACACTGCTCACTGGGTCAGTCTATGGGATCTACAGGGAAGGGAGGAAGGGCAATGATCTCAATTGTTCATCATTTCTAATAAATCAACCAGCTACACACCTTTGCACACAAGCTGGTGCCTTGTAATAACACCATTGGAACAATTTCTATGGTAAAAATATTTGCTATTAAACATTTCTATTATGATAGGGTCTGCTTGCTACTTGGGGGCTGTGGGGAGGAGCTTATTGGGCTCACCTGATTTTACCTTCTCAGGTATCCACTCCCTATGTAAGGGTAAGAGGCTGCCAGGGGTGCTTGCCCCTGGGTGGTGGCCCATGGTCGCCTATTTGGTGGCCGTTCGGGTGACAGGGAGCCCTCTCTCTCTCTACTGGATTTTCCCTGACAGTAGTGGAAGCACCCTCCTCATCAGTCGTGGCAGTTATGATGACTCTAGTCTGCAGCCAGGAAGGAAGAAGGGACTGACTTTTTGGTCATTTTGTATATTTATTTTGATTATTGTGTTATTTAAGGCTACAGTTTGCAGTTTATTTTAATGTTATGTTTTATGTGGCCTTAGTGCCTGTTTATTTATATGTATTCTGTTTGTATCAAATAATTGGGAGTGTATTCAGGGCTGGCCCCAGGGTTTGTGAGGCCATGTGTGCAGTCTTGGTGAGGGGCCTAATTTCTATAATTAGGCCCCACCTAATTATGCAAATGTGTAAATTTACATAAAATTTACTCCCACTGGACAGGAAGGATTCCCATTCTCCACCACTCAGAGCAACCATTGAGAAGAATGGCCTACCCATGCTTCTCCCCCACCCCCCCGGTTTGGCACCCCTTGGCTGCCTTACCTGGCGGTCAGTCGAGTGACCCTAGACAAGCATGGCCTCCCAATGCTTCCCCCACCACCTCCACCTCCCAAGCCGAGCGTCTACCACCACTCCCCAAGAGTGGTTCCACTGCAGGGGCAGTCAGGTGGGCAGTGAGGCAGGTACAGAGAGACTGACTGCGTCCACTGCCTTACTGGAGGAGGGGGTGAGCTTAGCCAGCCTGACCTCCAGGGCCTGTTGCTTCTTGCTGCCAGTTCTGCCTGTGCCTTGTGCCTTGTGCACGCCCAGAGGTGCTGCTATCAAACACACCAGACACCCAAAACTGGTGCCTTCCACCAGCTGTATCTGGAGCAGAGGCTGCGCCCACATATCTCCAAACCTGATCTGGCCACCGTCATCCATGCCTTCATCACCTCGAGGCTGGACTACTGTAACGCGTTTTATGTGGGGCTTCCCCTGACATTGGCCCGGAGGTTGCAGCTAGTGCAGAATGTGGCAGCTCGTCTCCTGACAGGGATGAGTCATCGGGAGCATATTACTCCTGTGCTCCATGCTCTGCACTGGCTGCCTATAATGTACTGGGTCAGATTCAAGGTGTTGGTCCAGACCTATAAAGCCCTACACGATCTTGGGCCTGGATATCTCAGGGACCACCTCGCCCTCCGCACCCCAGGGTGGCTCCTTCGGTCCACTGGGGAAGCCTTCATGGAAGTCCCCCGCATAAAATGGGGAGCCACAATGGAGAGGGCGTTCTTTGTGGCAGTGCCGCGTCTATGGAACTCCCTCCCAGAGGAAGCCCATCTCACCCCAAGTCTATTGGCCTTCCGCCGGGCCTGCAAGCCTTGGTTGTTCTCCCAGGCCTTCAGAGGTGGGGAGGGTGNAAAGGGGGTAGGGTAGGGTGGGGTTTTTGGGGCCGACGTTTTATAGATTTTTAAAAAAATTGTGTTAATTGTTGTTTTAAATGTTGTTTTTGTTGTAAGCTGCCCCGAGATGCCGTGGTCATGAGGGGACGGCTAATAAGTGTAACCAAATAAATAAATAAATAAATAAATAAAATGCAGCTAGCTTATTAAGTGCATTATGCCATGAAAAGATATATAACACCAGTTCAGTTGTGTTATATACACCCCCATAATCAGTTCATGCTACCCCCACCCCATAACCAGTTCATTTGTGCCCCTGCCCCCATATAATCAATTCACGCTGCCCCCCACGCATAACCATTTAATTTGTGCCTCCGGGGCAGCGTGAATTGATTATATGGGGGGCGCAAATAAACTGGTCATGGGGTGCAGGTTCAAAGACTGTATTCCTGTTAGCAATAACTTCATTAAGAAAAGTTAGTGAAATAGCAGCCATAATAATCCCAGAACCATATTTGCAGATTTATTTTCCAAGATAGAATAGATATTGCTTTACATCCTAAATTCCTACCTAAGATAGTATAAGTAAGACAGTTGTGAGAATGTGGTCCTTTTTACACAGGCCTCTTCCACACACGAACATGCAGATTTCTGTGTGTTCATGGGTGTGGGAGCCCCATGTGAACAATGCGGTGCATGCACCCATGGTGAGTTGGGGTGTGTGCGTGCCCTCCTAACACGCATCCCCACTCACCCCCCCACTCGTCCCCATGCATGGAGCAACCAGGGGAAATGACTTTTACTCCATGGGTGTGGATGAGTGGGGGGGTGAGTGGGGATGCGTGTACAGCCATGTGCATGCCCCATCCATGCACTGGTGCACCCACGGACCCCCCCACCCGGCAGAGCCATGTAAAAATAGCGTGTGAGGAGCCACTCAAAGAAGAACATAAGGTTGCTACCTTGTAAACAAGGTTCTTTGAGATGGCTCCAAACATTCTCACAACACCCACCTTCCAAACCTGCATGGAATTTTTTTCTTATATTTCTAGAAAGGGTTGGAAGGAACTGTCATTCTGAAGGGGAGAGTCAGTGCTTTTTATAGTAGAGGAGCTTGAGACCATCATGTGGTCTATTATTTGACTAGTGTGAGCATGAACAATCCAGTTGTGAGAATGTTAGACACCATCTCAAAGAACCTTCTTTATAAGGTAATAAGTTTCTGATCACTCACATGGGGAGGAGTTGTTTGTAAATAAATAAATAGCTTTATCTCCCAGTCTGATCGGTGTCCCCCGCTGCTGCTGCTGCTGCTGCTGCTGCTGTTGCTGCTGGAGCAGTACTAGGAGGCAGAGGCAGGTGAGGGATGGGGACTGGAGCCAGGAAGGGGAGGCAGAAGAACTTATTGGGGGAGAAGCTGGCTGCAGCCTGCTTCCCAGCCATGCAAGTGCGGGGCCCCAGCTAGACGCAGGGCCATGTGTGGATGCACATGTGGCACATGCCGGGGCTGGTCCTGAGTGTATTTAAAGATGTCTTCAAAATTGAAAAGGTCTAGGTGGGACAGAGAACAGAGCTCTCCCCCAGTCAGAGAAAGCTTGATGGCTGTCTACTGAGATCTAAACCTATGGGAATGGATCCTCAGCAGGATAACCCACTGAGTGCCCATATTCCTTTGAGTAACTCTTTCTCTCTTTTGGAACCTGATACTGAGGCTCCTTCAACTCTGAGATTATAAAATCTAAGCTATTTTGCCCCCTTCTAAAGAAGTAAGCACTGAGGGTTTGGTTGGTGTGGTACTTTCAAATAAGAATCAGGAGGGCAATCTAAATGTCTGTATCCACTCTTTTACTCAGACAGTTGAAGGTAACAAGTCTGGTGATTCACTATTAAACCTACTAGTAGATTAAACATTGTTAATTGTTCAGATTATGATATATTTATATCATAATCCTTACTTAAAATCCTTACAGATATTGTGGAAGAGAAAACTAGGAAGGTATCCCCCATGAAGGTAGGAAGAGATTTAGGGCCAACTGGAGCTAAGGATACAAATATGGGGGATCCTAAAGTAAATCCCATATGGAAAGGGGTGGAGCCAGTTGGGTACCTGCTCATACTTTCCAAGACAGCAGTAGCTTTCACTATCTATCCCTCCTTTAATGGGAATATACCACTGTGGAACGACCCAACTTTGATTACTAAATATTTGTGGGCTGTGGCCCACATACACTGTTCATATTCTGATGTACAAGCTATTAGACCTATACGGCTATCTACTCATCTACGTAAATGATGATACTCTTTAATAAACCTTCCCTGAATAGACAGTTATTCTGGGACAACAGATGTCTTAGGGCTAGGGGTATAGGTCTGTCCAGGGTGTACTCAGTTTATACAATAGAAGGCTTCCAGGTACCTAGAAATGATAATGAGATCATTGGAGGATGGATACAAGATGAGAGGCACCAAAAGAAGGATATTAAATATGGGTCAATAACAGCCTGATTTTCCAGTAAAGTCTTATCAGAATCTTCCATTTATATGTCAAGGGCATTAAGTGATGTTGCACTCCAACAAGAGATGTTCCATTCTCAGATCTCAAATTTATGGAAGCAGGGGTGTACAAACAAGGTTCTGAAGCATCAAAGATTAAGGGATCAGGGCCTGTTCTGATGGATTACTTGTTCTGATGAATTGTCTGCTCCAACAAAGGATATGTTCGTTTTTTTTGATAGCTTGCCATAGTATAATAGTTAGATCTGATGCCCGATATTATAAGGCAGCTGGATTACAAATTAAGTCAGAAAAGGTTTCCTTTAGAACCAGAAGTTAATGTAATAGTTCAGGAAAGTGACTCATAGTGCCTTTATTCTAGTTGATCGGGAGAAAGACCTTGGAAAGGTGGGGGTAATTTGGGGATAAGCAATTTAGAATTTAACAGCTGTTGGGAGAAAAACAGATATATAGAAAACTTCAAGCTGGGAGACACCATTCCACTTTTGGAAGCAATTAACACATCTCTTGACGCCTGCCAATGCTCCCTATTAGGATTATCTTACAGGTCACTGTTGGATAAAGATGGTAACCTTTTTTCAGCATATAGAAGCAGGAGAACCGAATGAACATGTAGCAACAAGAAACCAGGGTGTTATAGTTCCTGCCCAGGAAGTTTTGGAGCAGACTTGTTCGGTTGTCGATGGGCACTGATAGAGACAAACATTTGTATGACATCTCAAATGCCAGTCTGTATTCTGTAGGGTCCTCTAATGACTGACTGTATAAAGGAAGAGGAGCTCCATCACTGAAAGTTGTATCTTGGAATATCAGGGGCTGGAAATCCAAATGTATTTATTTATTATAAGGTCTTCTATCCCGCTTCCTCCTGTCCACTGGCAGCTCAAAGCGATGAACAATATAAATTATAAACAGTATAAATATTACAATATAAAACATGTCCTAAAACATCAATTCAAACAATTCATAAAAGGAGGAATAAATATCCAACCCCAAGGGGCCCCCGCTAACCGCCTAGTGCAGTGCGGGGGAAGGTTTGTGCCCGCCCCATTAGGGGAATCAGGCACCCTGGGCTGAGGGTGGGAAGCCGCTTCAGGAGCTGGCCGGGCAGGGGGACTCTTTTTCAGGCTGCAATTGACTGGGTTGCAGCCTGCAAAAGGGATGCAAGAAGCGGCGTGAGAATGCACCCTGGGGATTGGCCCCGGCGGGTCACGTGGTCAGGAGAGGTGCAGAGTGGCGACATTCGGCTGCTGTCAGCGCCAGAAGAGGATGCATTTCGGGGGGCCTTGCCGAAGCGGGAGGCCTGGGAGCAGCGAGTGGCAAGCGTGGGATTGGAGCCTAGACCAGGGAGTAGCGGGGCTTTTCGGCGGGGGGGCATGCAATTCAGTTTGAGCTGGGGGCTCAGGTCCTTCACTGGGGTGTGTGTGTCAAGGACCTAAGGGGAGCAGGTGGCGTGGGTGAGAAGTACCCTGCCCCCTCCCTCCCCACTCCTGTAAGTGCTCGTGGGGGTAGTCAATTGGGCAGTAAAGTTAGCCTGGGTGTTTGGGGTGTGTGAACCCCCTACCCTCTCTCTCTTCAAACAATTTAGCCTGTGTGAACCCCTCCCCTCTCTCTTCTGGCACAGTATGTGGGGTGGTCGGGTAGAGGAGCCGCCCCTCCTAAAAGAATGGGTAGGACAAAGAAGGGACAGGTGGCTGGTAGGCCACAGGGAAAGAGGGGGCAGCATAAGGGGGCAGCCTTGCAGCCCCCTCCTCCAGCATCAGATGGGCTGGAGGTTGAGGATGGGGTCCTTTGGGGGCCTTTGTTTCCACCAGTGGTGGCAGGGCCTAGTGCGGGGGCAGCGCAGCCCACGCATGTGCAGCCAGTTGGGCCTGGCCTCAGTATGGGGGCAGCCCCTCCTGGGAGGGAAGCGTAGTCAGTTCCCGGTGGTGGCGCATGGGGGGTGTTGTGTGCCCAAGGGGGGCAGTAGCCCCCTGAAGCTTGGCTTCAGCAGGGACATGGCCAGGCCTTTTTGCAGGCTACAGAGACAAGAATGGCAGGGTGGGACAATGTGATGACTCGCCTTGAGGCTTCAGGGGTTTTGGACCCGGATAGGGGAGGGGGTCCAGCGTTTGGGTGGCAGAGCCAGATGTCACAAGATCTTTCTTCGCAGCCTCGTGCACGGGACAGGCAGGAGCTGGGAGGGCTGGCAGTCGAGGCTCTGGTGGAGAAGGTCGACAGGATGGAACACCAGATAGCGAGACTGGCTCAGCTGCTGGAGGGAGGTGCTGGACATCAGCTTAATGTGGCACTGACAGCAAGGCCTGGGGATCAGCAGGCTGTCGTGGCTGCAGCGGCATCAGATGCCAGTGTGGGTGAGTTGCTCCCACCTCTAGCAGGCTCACAGGGAATACAGCAGGGTATGGACAGAGTTTGCCAGTGGGGGCAACAAGGGGTGATGCCATTTGGTGGCGAGAACACGGGGGGGCAGGTACGGGAACGGTTGAACCCCCAGGGAGGCAATGGCGGGGCAACCTGGGATGGGTTTGCCGGGGATGGGCTCGGATCAACTGCTGGTACAGCAGGACCCGAACCGGTTAGTATGGGTGGACAATGTCTGGCGCCCACAGGGGTCGGTATTGCAGGTAGCAGATACTGGGATACAGGTGAGGCAGTTTGGGACAACAAGTGTGCAGGCTGCATCACTGTCTGGTGCAGCTGTTCAGGGTGCGGCAGCGGCAACGGGGGTGGCTACACAGGAGGTTCCCCCATTGCAGGGGGGGTACGCCTGGGTTTTGGCACCTCTTGGGGTGCACCTCCTGAAATCGGTAAGGGAAAAGATCTGGAAGGGAAAAGATATGGAAGGGAGACTATATAGATTTGTTTGGAATCCTCTTTTGAGACCCGATTCTAGATCCTAATGTGCGACCTGAAGCAAAGGAGCTGGAGAGGGAAAAGAGGCGCAGGATTGACAGGAATTGGGCCAACTGGGAGTCGGTATTCATTGTCTACGCAGGAGTGGTGATGCAGGCATTCCTGGATAGGGCAGTGGCATTGTGGAAGTACTTCAATATAGTTAGGCGGGCGTACCTGACAAAGGAGGGTTTTGGTTGGCTGCGTTATGACGAAGCATTTTGTCAGAATGCAGCAATTACACCTGGAGTGCACTGGGATGCAAAGGATCACGACCTATGGTTGGAGTGTGTCCAGGGAAAGGAGGTAGTGCGGGCTGACAGTGGGCATATTATTGTCAAGGGTGACGGGCAGCCCTCGGACAATTTTAGTGGAGAGCAGATGAAAAAGGGACAGTAGGAAAAGGAAACAGAGCAGCACAGGCAGGTGCAGGGAAGGGCCCCAATGCCAGTTAGATGGTGGGTGCTGGAATGTTTGTTGCGGGATTACCCAGACCCTGCTCTAGCAAGTTACATAGTTAATGGTTTTAAACATGGGTTTGAGATTCCTTTCGAAGGCAGGCAGGAACACGTGATGGCAAGAAATTTGAGATCAGTGGTTGGCATGGAGGGGGTTGTCAAGATTAAGATAAAGAAGGAATTGGCCGAGGGTCGCATTGCGGGTCCATTTGATTTGTTGCCGTTGGAAAACTTGAGGGTGTCACCATTAGGCATAGTTCCTAAGAAGACTCCCGGAGAGTATCGGTTGATACATCACCTGTCTCATCATAGGGGGTCTTCGGTGAATGATTTCATTCCAGCGTAACTGTGTACGGTCCACTACGCTTCCTTTGATAAAGCGGTGGAGTTGGTACGGGAGTGTGGTAAAGGCGCCCTCATGGCAAAGAGCGACGTGAAATCTGCTTTCCGGCTCTTGCCTGTACACCCCAGGGATTTTGATTTGTTGGGGTTTGCATTTTGGGGCCAATTTTACTATGATAAAGCGATGCCCATGGGGTGGTCTATCTCATGTGCCGCTTTTAAGAAATTCAGCTCGGCGCTGGAATGAATAGTTAAACAATGGATGGGGTCTCATCAAATTTCTCATTATCTCGATGATTATTTGTTTATTGGCAAAGCAGGGTCATCTGAGTGTGCGGAGTTGTTAGCGGCCTTTAGGAGAGTTGCTGAGTTAGTTGGTGTTCCCTTAGCAGAGGAAAAGACAGAAGGTCCAGTTCTATTTAGGGATAGAACTGGACTCGAGGGTTCAGTGTTCCCGGCTGCCAGAGGATAAGCTGAGGGTACTGTGTGGTGACATTTTGGCCTGCATTGGGGCAGGCAAGGTAACGTTGTGGGCATTGCAATCCTTGGTGGGAAAGTTGAATTTTGCCTGCCACGTGGTAGTGCCAGGCAGAGCATTTTTGTCCCGCCTTTACGCCAAGATATCCGGGGCTGCCTTGCCGCACCACCATATTCGGGACACCAGGGACATGAGGGAAGATTTAGGAGTTTGGTTAGATTTCCTGCAGTTCCACAATGGGGTCAGCATGTGGAGAGAGGTGGTGTACCTGGAGGCCGAGTTGCAGGTACATTCTGATGCGATGGGTGCAGCCGGACTTGGAATTTATTTCCAGGGGATGTGGTGTTTGGAGCAGTGGCCTGCCCACTGGGGTGCTGCGGGGATGTTAAAGGACTTAACATTTTTGGAACTGTTTCCAATAGTTGTGGCAGTGTATTTGTGGGTGGACCATTTCAGGAATAAGAAAGTGCTATTTTGGTGCGATAATCTAGCAGTGGTGCACATTGTGAATGGTTTGTCATCAAAATCTGAGAGGGTGATGCGTTTGGTGAGGTTTTTTGTTTTGTGGTGCTTGAAGCACAACATAGTTTTTTGTGCTAAGCATGTGCCCGGGGTGGCCAACGAGATTGCTGATGCCCTTTCTCGTTTCCAGATCCAATGTTTTCGTGAGCTCGCTCCACTGGCCAGGGAGAAGCAGGAATTCGTTGCTCGGGAGCTCTGGAGCCTTGGATCTTAGAGGTCATAGAGACAGTAAAGGGCTTGGTCTCCCCGGCCACATGGCGACAGTATGAAAGGGCGCTGAGGGAATTTTGTGTCTTTGATAAGGGAAGGGGTTGGTCAATAAGTTTTCCGATCCCTTTGCCGCAGGTGATCCAGTTTGGGCTGGAGCTTCGGAAAAAAGGTTTGACACCTGGAACGATTGCGGGGAAGTGGTCGGCCCTATCCTTCCTGTCAAAAATGGTGGGTAATTCAGAATTGCCTGGCTCTCCGATACTTAGGGCTATGCTTGAGTCTTGGAGGCGGTAGGGAATGAATAGGGCTGATGCTTGAGCGCCTATGTCCCCCCAGCTGTTGGCAGACACGGTTAGTAAACTGGGGGAGATTTGTGTGGATGAGGGTGAGGTGAAATTGTTTCAGGTGGCCTTTGTTACTGCCTTTTTTGCGGCATTATGGGTGAGTGAGTTGGTACTGAACTCGCTTGCAGACTAGTCGGGCAGGACTTTGCAGATTGGTGATGTGTCGCTAGGAGGGGATAGAGTGCAGATCAGTATTCAGGTGTCCAAGGCTGATCAAAGGGGGAAGGGTGCCAGGGTGGTACTTTTCAGAGCGGTCGAACCAACGATCTGTCCGGTCGCTTGTTTAAGGTCTTTTTTGGCAGTGAGACCTGGGATTCTGGGGCCATTGTTTGTTCACCGCTCGGGCCTGCCTCTTTCACGTTACCAGTTTGTCGCAATTATGAGGCGCTGTTTAGCCGCATTAGGGGTGGTGGGAAGGTTCAGTTCCCATTCTTTCAGGATTGGGGCCGCATCCACTGCAGTGGCGGTGGGTGTGGTGCCGGGCGATATTAAAGCAGTGGGCAGGTGGTGATCATCGGCGTTCAAGCTGTATGTTTGCCCTCTGCAGGGAGAGTAGGTTTGGGGTTGGAGAAGCAATATAGTTACACTGGTTAATTTCTTTATTTTGAAGGGTGGCAACGCAGCTGGGCCAGGAAGGTCGTTTGGATGGTAGGGCATAGTTTTGGTGTGTGGGCGAAAAGGAGGGCTGGGAGTTTGGGTTGGGGGACCCAGTTGGGGTTAGCCCTTCGAGCTGAGGTGGTATGGAAGGGCAGGAGGGGCATGTTGTGGCCCCAGTTGTTGACAACGTTCCTTGGCTGGACGGGGAGGTCCCCCCCTGATGTTATATTGTTCCACTTGGGGGGAAATGATCTCACTAGGGAATCTGGTTTGGACTCGTCCGTTATGGTGCGGCAGGATTGGATTCAAATCAAGGAAATGTTTCCCAGAGCGCAGTTAGTGTTTACAGCACTGTTGCAGAGAATAAAGTGGCCAGGGGCTAACAGCGCGAGAGCTGTGGATCGATCTTGTAAACGGGTTAATAATGAAATTAAAAATATTGTCGAACAGACAGGGGGGATATGGTTGGGTCACAATGAGATATCCTGGACGAGGCCTGATTTATATTGGACTGATGGGGTGCACCTTTCTGAAAAAGGGATGGATTTATATCTGGGGAATGTCCGGGAGATTTTGTTAACGTGCTTGGGCTAGGTAAAAGTTCTTTGGGTGAGTGGGGGCGTTCAAGCAATGTAATGCTGAACTTGGTGGCAGGGTTCAGTACCATGGAAAAATATTTGGAGTAGGATTGTGAAATTGGCCTGGTGGCTATTGGGAGACATCTGGTAGGTGGAATATGGTAGGCCACCAGGTGGTCGGACCTGGGAAGCAGTTAGGGGAGGGGCTCCCCGCTGCTATTCCAGAAAAGGGGGATTGACGTCGGGTGTCACATAGTAGGATCTAAGCAGTCCCGATGTGGCGCCTGTCGTTAGTTCTTCCCGGGGTATGGACCAGGGCGGTCCACAGGCGGAATGGATTGGACTGGTAACTCCAATCTGGACTGAACACATTACATGGTACTGAACGTGGGGAGTGAGGGTGATTAGGGCCAGGGGAAAACCAGTCATGGTGTACCTTCACTCCCCTTAGGACTCACCCAAATCATTTGGCCTAATTGATTGGCTTAAGGGGTAATTAATTCTGGTAAAATTCTAATTGGCTAATCCTAGCAAATTCAAGGGGTATTGGATCCACCGTTCTCGTTGGTAGAGTGATCAGGTTCTTAATTGGTTTCTGTTCTTCAACAGGTTATCGTTGGCTGGTTGTTAATAAACAGTTGCAGCCAGTTCACCCAAATTTACATGGTCTGTGTGTTTATGGAGTATGTGACTTATTTCCTGTGCGGGGACAACCCTCACCCATCTCTCCCACCGAATGCCTTGAGGAACAGCCAGGTCTTACAACTTCTTTGAAAGGAGGGAAGATCTGGGGCCAGATGAGGTTGGTAGGCAGGTAAGCTTTTATTGTTTGGCCACTGGCCATAACAAAATTCATTAAGGAAATTATACAAGACATACATTATAAACGTTCAAAGACAAAAGGCCAAGTCAAATATAGATGAACGTACAAGAAATTTATAATTTGGCTTACCTTTCTCGGGGGTTATGGTGCCAACATTTGTCCCCTGATTAAACATCCCCTTAGATTAAGATGCATTCATCATTAATCCACAGGTTAGTGTCCACTTATCAAGGCTTAAGGGAAATGAGGCTCACACATGAGCCTTTGCTGCCTGAATAACACGTTATTGGCCAGAGAGACATGACCGGACAATAAAAAACAACCCATGAGTCATGATGAAATGCTAAATTAACTAGGTTTGTTGCACCATTTATCAAAACCAAGGCCTGTAACCTCGCTCAGGCATTGACAGGAAAATTGCCAATCAAGGCACAAGAGAAATTTCGGCTCTTTGCTTGTAGAGAACCATACAAAAACTAAATGCTTCTACCACTCTAGAACAAGGGGAATCATAACCATCTAATAAATGACATAGTAAGAGATCCTTACTCCAACTTGTAGAATTAACATAAGACCGAATATATTTCTCTCTCAGAGTGATGAACATTGGACATTCCAGAAACATATGTTTAGGGGTCTCTACAATTGCCAAATCACAATGGGGACATAATCTCTCATCTCTCGGAACATTCCGATAAATGCCCTCCAAAAACGCAGATGGAAAAGCACTGCATCGCATCAAAGCCAAGGCCTTGCTATGGGGTCACCTTTGCCACTTGCTGATATATTGGGGAGGATAGACATTGGGGGCAGGAAAGGTGTAATCCGGAGCAATCCTCTGGACGGACAGAGCAGCAAGCTCCCTCTGCTGTTCCTCATCATATACCCTTTTCTTAATCAGGGCAGTTGCCCCTTTATATCCTAGTGGGAGCAGAAGTTCATTTGAGAATCCAAGTTTAAATACTTCTAGTTCCACTTGCTCATACCAATGTTCATTTAAGTTATCAAAAGCAATAAATGACAAACGAGATGATGGAGGGGAAGAAAAAACTACCACTCTTAGCCAAAATTTAAGGATGGCTAACAAGGCCTGGGCTCTGATGGAACTCACTGCTGTTTCGGCCCTCAGGATTACCTGAGGGAGGGGTGTAGACCAAGAATTGCATGAAGAAAGTCATTTTGTCCAAAAAGGGGAGACCCCAGATAGCCACCACATACAGTAATTGTGGGATCACTTTAGTATTAGACAAGTACAGGGCTGGGTCAGCCAATTTCCCTCCTTGGGAATGGAAAAAACTCACCATGGAATTAGTGGTTTTACGGGACAACAGGCTGGCTGCCTCAAAATGCACAGTCCCTTGGCCCGATGATGAAAACACCACTCCTAAATACTTGAAGAATTGCACCTGTTCAATTACAACTCCATCCATGAGCCATCTGTACTGCCGACGGGCATGACCTATAACCAAGACCTTGGTTTTGGAGTAATTAATGCACAGGTTCTCCTGGTTACAATAAAGCAAGAACCTGTCCATATCCCTACGGAGGCCAACTTGGGACAATGATAGCAAGACAGTATCATCTGCATACAGCAGAATAGATAATCTCCATACACCCAGCTTTGGGGAATGCACGTTATTTTCCGCCATGTAGGGAATCAAATCATTGACAGAGATTAAACAATGCTGGGGCTAGTATACATCCCTGGCGTAAGCCTCTACAGAGGGGAGTATCACTCGAAAGTGGGCCATTCCTAACAGGACGAACCTGTAAAGAGTTATTCTGGTGGAGTTTTACTATCAAATATAGCAAACACCCATCGATAGAAGACCCCTCAAGCTTTGCCCAGAGGCGTTCCCTATCAATAGTATCAAATGCTGCCCTGAGACTGATGAAACAACAAAATAGTGAGATTTTCTTATGATGTAATACATACTTGGAACTCAGATGTTTAAGTATATGAGCATGATCCAACGCGGACTGGCCAGCCCTAAATCCGTCTCGTTCAGGGTGGATGATCATCCAACCAAACTTGAAGCTTGGAAAGGAGGTATTTCGCATACAATTTCCCAACAATGGATAGCAAGCTGATTGGGTGGTAATTGGAGGGGGCTCTGGGGGCTTCCTTTTTGAAGATAGGCACAACTAGACTTTTTAACCATACTTTGGGAATCAAACCCAACGAATTAATTGTCGTAAATAAAGAAGCCAACAGGGAGGCCCACCAATTGGCGTCAAATTTTAACAGTTCCTGAGGGATATAATCACTTCCAATTGTTCTCAGAGGATGAGATGGAGCTGGAAGGTTTCCACTGTTGGCATGCCCTGACCTCTGCTTCTTTAGGCAGAGGGAGACCTAATGGGGGCTTAACCATATGAATAAATTGGATTTTGATTGCTCCCAATGGCCTACAACCTATGATTATATATTGGCTTTACAACTTGCTTCCTGTCCGAACTCGCTCCCGATATGTTATTCAGGAAGATGGGAATGAATGAAAATAATGTATATATTAACTGACTTATTTTAGCTGTATAGCATTATAGAATCTAGGGTCAGGGTTTTTTACAATTTTTATTCTTTGTGTTTGTTGTCTGTTATATGTGTTTTTTTATATGTCCTGATGAGCTAATTCAAATAATCTTACCTATTATGATAGTGCCTAGACATCAACCCAATGGTGTCTCATTATACCTTAAAGTGCTTATAATGCCTTTGTGATGGCTGTGGAACAGGTGCAAAAAGTGTGTGGTCGGTGTGTGGGATGGGCAACGGGGCATCATGCATGGGGGAGTGCTTCAAACAAGTGGCCCTAGGCCCTGCACCATCCATGCACCACCCACCCCGTCCACACACAAGGCACTCCAGATTTTTCCGGAGTTCCCAATGCATAGACAGGGTGAGTGGTGCATGGGTCATGGGAGCACGCAACCCCATGCACCAAATTCACATGCGCGCTCTCCCCATATGGACAGTGTTTTCTCGTGTAAAAAACACCTTCTGAGAAGTCAGCCAGGTTGCCTGATGGTTTGCAGATGGTTAAAAAGCCACAGCTGTGGCTTAGTTCCAAAGGTGGTAACCCCTTAATTAGCAGAGCTAAGAAGTCTGCTTCAGATAGCTGTTTTGGAGAACAGCTTCACCATATTGCCAAAAACCAGGGCCACTAGTCCAGAATATATTGGAAGACTGTCTTAGCTTCCCAAAATTACTTAGAGCTTAAGACAGATGCATTGAAAGAATTTATCCTGAGCTTCTTCTAGGCTGCTGAGACCTGGAATGAAATCTTTGTGTGTTCTTAATAAACCACTCAGAAGTGGTTTATTAGGAACACCAGTTGTAGGGTGTCTTCAAAAATAAGGGACACTACAGAGCTGAGAGCTTCTGAAATAAGGGATATCCATTATGTTCCATGGAGCTATGGAAGTCAGAATAAGGGACATCATTTATGTAAATAAGGACTGCCCATTATGCTCTATAGAGCTGTAAGTCTCTGAAATAAGGGATGCTCCCTTCAAATAAGGTACACTTGGCAACTCTACTCAGAAAGGAGTTGTGTGATAAACTATCTTAGACTGGTGCATTCCTGAAGGTGGGGGGGCGAGCATCAATCCAACATATACCAGAGTGAGCCCAATGGTGAGTACAGCCTTTCATTAAGAAGTGCTATGGAAGTGGTTTATGAATTGTCTCTCTGCACACATATAGATCGACATATAAAACAAATTTACAGCCCCAAATTCACAAATTGAATTTGAATATTCATTCTCAGAAACAGGTATCTGATTTCAAATTAGTTTAGTTGCAGCCGCAAAATTCATGGTTTCAATAACTTTTGGTTCATTACTTGTCACTTTGTTTACTCTGAAATTCATTAAGAACATAAGAAGTGCCATACTGGGTCAGGCCAACGGTCCATCGAGCCCAGCATCCTGCCTCCGACAGTGGCCAGTCACGGGGGCCTGGGAGAAGCACCCAAAAGGTCACCATGCTAGCCATTCCCTGTGGGTCATCCCCAGGCTCCTGACAGTAAAGGGTTTTGTTCCCCAATCCTATCTGGCTAATAGGTGCTAATGGAACTATCTTCCAGAAACTTGTCCAAACCTCTTTTAAACTCAGCTATAGTACTGGCCCTTACCACAGCCTCTGGCAGTAGATTCCACAACCCAATTATACGCTGAGTGAAAAAATATTTTCTTTTATTTGTTTTAAACTTGCCACCCATGAGTTTCATGGAGTGTCCCCTAGTTCTAGTACTAGCTGAGAGGGTAAATAACTGCTCCTTGTTTATTAGTTCCACACCACTCATGATTTTATAGACCTCTATCATATCTCCTCTCAGTCGTCTCTTCTCCAAACTGAAGAGCCCCAACCTACCAAGCCTCTCCTCATACGGGAGCCCTTCCATGCCCTTGATCATTTTTGTTGCCCTTCTCTGTACCTTTTCTAGTTCAGCTATGTCTTTTTTGAGATGGGGCGACCAGAACTGCACACAATATTCAAGGTGCGGTCGCACCATTGATTTGTATAGAGGCATTATGACATCCTCAGTTTTATTCTCTATTCCCTTGCGAATAATTCCTAACATTCTATTTGCTTTTTTGACCGCTGCGGCACACTGGGCTGAGGATTTCAGTGTATTATCCACAATCACTCCCAGATCCTTTTCCTGAGTGGTAACTCCTAGCTTAGTACCCAGCATTGTGTACTCATAATTTGGATTATTTTTCCCAATGTGCATCACTTTGCACTTGTCCACATTAAATCTCATCTGCCATTTAGATGCCCAGGCACCCAGTCTTGTAAGATCTTGCTGCAGCTCCTCACAGTCTGCTCGTGTTCTGACTACTCTGAATAACTTGGTGTCATCTGCAAATTTGATCACCTCACTCTTAACACCCTTTTCCAGATCATTAATGAATACATTGAAAAGAACTGGTCCCAGTACAGATCCTTGGGGCACACCACTTTTTACATCCCTCCATTGTGAAAACTGGCCATTTAGTCCCACTCTTTGCTTCCTATCCTTTAACCAGTTACCAATCCATAGCAAAACACTACCTCCTATCCCATGGCTTTTTAATTTTCTCAAGAGTCGTTTATGTGGGACCTTATCAAAAGCTTTCTGGAAATCCATTTACACTATATCTGCTGGGTCTTCCCTGTCCACATGTTTGTTTACGCCCTCAAAGAATTCCAAGAGATTAGTGAGGCATGACTTCCCTTTGCTAAATCCATGCTGACTCTTTGCCATTAAGCCATGTTTATCAATATGCTCAGTGATTCTGTTCTTAACGATAGTTTCCACTATTTTTCCCGGCACAGACATCAAGCTTACCAGCCTGTAGTTTCCAGGATCACCTCTGAAACCCTTTTTAAATATTGGGGTTACATTTGCCACCCTCCAGTCCTCAGGTACAGTGCTTGATGCCAACCTTAGGTTACAAATTAGTACTAGTAAGTTTGCAATTTCACATTTGATTTCCTCCAGAATTCTGGGGTGAATACCATCTGGCCCTGGTGATCTGTTCATATTAAGCTTGTCAATTTACTCTAGAACCTCTTCCAGGATCACGCTGATTTGTGACAGTTCATCCAATTTATTACCTACAAAGTAGGGTGCCTCATATCTTTGGTTCTTCATTCATGTGATTTCCCAGGGCCCACATGTTCCTGTGTTTCCCCCTTGTCTGGCTTCCTCCCCCTGCTTTATGGAGCCAATGCAGTCCTGCAACCTGTATTTCTTATGATTCATCCAAAATTTGCATACATGGCAACCCTAGACCCAATCAGTACTTCTACAATGTACAAAACAGCCAAAAACACAAATGATGAACACAAAATAGTACCATTGAAGACACAAAATAGCAGATACCAAAGAAAATTAAGGAAAGTGACAAACAATGAACAGACGAATATCAAACATATAATATGCAATGTCAAACCGAAACAACAACGAAGGTTTTCTAATCTGGCGTCCAAGTTAATTTTACTATGGGTGATTTCAGATGTGATGGGGTGGCTTTGACCCCATCACAAAATAACTCTTTTGATTCCCTGCTGGAATCCACTCGTCACGGCTAGCAGACGTGCCGGCCGATCTCGACAGGGAATCTGGGGGTGAGGGGGGTTGGCAGCACAATGTGTGGCCACACAGCCCCGCCCCCATGCTTCAGAGGCCACCCGTCCTCTGGGAGACAGGCAGGCGCAGTGGCCCATGCAGCCACCATGCCCGCCCACCCCCCGTGGTATTGCCCACGGCCCGGAATCGGTGGCAGCCTGGCCTCTGATTCCGGGCCATGGTCAGAGGCCAGATGAGACGTTGGGTGATTTCAGATGTTACGTGGTCAAAGGCCACCACAGTCAATCCTCTGTGGTGGCAGCGACCACGTAACGTCTGTTGGGGGAAACGGATGTTTCCCCCCAGATGTTACCATGGCGGGGAATCACATTAGCCACGTGAGCAGCCAAAGCGGCGAGGCCGGAGGTCGTCGTGTGGCGAATGTGATTCCCCGCCATGGTGACCCCCACCATCACGTCTGGACGGCAGCCATGGGTTGGAATCCCTGAAGGGATTCTGGCCCGTGGCCAAAGCGGGCGAGCGCTGCGGCAGCATTGGCCGCGGCGCCCGCCCATGTCCCCAGAGGGCGGGGAGCGGGGAGCGTGGAGGGGCGGGGCCATGCGGCCGCACGTTGCGCCGCGCGGACCCGCCCCCTCCCCGATTCCCCACCGGGATCCCCCAGCACGTCTGTTACGGTGTGACAGGGTCATCCCAGCAGGGAATTCAAAATTCATTTTGTGACGGGGCGAATCCGCCCCATCACGTCTGAAATCACCCGTTATCATGGTCAACCATGGTGAATCCCACCGTAGTTGAGCGTAGTAACGTCACGTCTGTTGGGGGCAGAAAGTGATTTCCGCCAGGTGTTCACCCCCAGCGGGAATCACTTTGACCACGCTTTCGGAGATGGTCCCTGGACCATCCTCGAAAGCATGGTTATTTTGATTCCCACCGGAGGTTCACTGTGGTGAACATCTGGCGGGCATCAAACAGACATTACGGGACCATTCCCCACCACAGGGGATTATCTATGGTTGAGCGTAATCTCGTAACATCTGAAAATACCCACTATTGTGAATTCAAACAGGCCAAATTTGATTAATTCAATATACATTTTGAACAGACTTTCAGCTGTACTCTTGATTTTTTATTGTTCTCATTAACTGATAGTGATGCACATATCTGATTGCCACATGTTTTGGAGAAAGTCAAGTTTAATGGGATAACAGGCAATTTTGACAATACAAGATATGCCTCTACAAAGAAAAATCCATAGCTGAGACTACCCATAGGCTATATTATATTCAGAATTTGAAATTTTAATGAAAACATCATGTTGTTTCCTAGTCCTGACTCCTGCTTTGCATGAGAAAAGCTACAAAGCTTTTCAAAGAAGAGGGTACCCTGTTAATAGTCTTAGTTCAGGGAAGAGAGATTTTCTGGGGAAGCTGTGCTGCTGGGCCTGACCATCTGTGTCCTAATTTGTGTTTCCTCCATCTCCTCCAGGTACAAGAATTCTTGAGGCGCTGCAGGCAGCTGCTGAAGAGTGCTGACCACTGTGCAGCTGTTTGGTGGTGTTTAAGGCATGGGCCAGACTAGGGCTGAAACCAGAATCGTGTGCACTCTCACAAGAATGCATGAGATTCTTGCAGCACCCAGCAATATCTGGTGGGATCTCACTGAGATTTTTGAGAATCTTGTAAGATTCTCTAAAATCTCACATGTTCTCTGCACATGCACAATATGGCTGTCATGACCATTCTACAAATGCACGGCCCACCGGTGACCATCTTGCACATGCACAGTACATTTTTTGATGATTCTCAAGAAATTACGTGAGATTCTCAAAACCCTAAAACATTCTGCGCATGCACAAAATGGCTGTCAGGGACTGCACATGTGCAGAATGGCCATAGCGATGATTTTGCACATACGCAGTGCCTGTTTTCAATCCGAGTTTCACGTGAGAACGGGTTGAGAATTGGCGGATATTCGACCCGTTCTCATCCTTTTAAATCTTGTCGAGAACCTGGTTCCTGCTGAGATTTGCAAGGGCAAATTTCAGCCCTAAGCTAGACATTGTGGGCACTGGAGACTACTGATGCTGTTCATGCTTTTAAGCAATGGGGAGGAAGTATGAGAGAGCAGAGTGTGTCTCAACCCTCTGTGTGTGGGGGTATGGGGTTTTGGTTGGAAGAGGGGAGGTTTATGTGCTGTGAGGGGAGGTTGGTTAATGTGCTGATCTCGCTGTGAGAGTGGGGAGGGGTGGTGAGAAGGTTTTTTTATAAGAGGGTGAAAGAGAAGATTATAATTTTAACTTGTTTATTTAACTTTGTGTAATGTCCAATTAGTTTTTTTGTATTTCTTTGTGATTAATTTTTTTCTGCATAGCAACATGAGTCCTTCGGGAGAATAGCAGGATATGAATCCAAAATAAAATAAGTAATAATAATATCCATTAGTGCTATCCTATAGAGATTGTACCAGCATACAAGGTAAGCAAGACACTCCATGGTGTTAGCTATTGGTCCATTAACATGTGGTCTGATCCTTTAACCACCTAACACTAGTGCTAACAGACCAGTAAAATGCCTTGGAGTATCTTAATGTTATTCTAATATGGTTCTTTAACCTTAATTTCTTCTTGGTGGTAAGCAATTGCAATCATCACACTTTGGGTTGTCAGGGAGAGCTGGCCACACAATCTGCCTGCCCCCTTGCGGCTATCACCAGCACCTCCATGCCCTAGGGTGGGTCAAGGAGCTGGCCACAGCTTGATGCTAGGATGCCTGCTGTGCTGTAGGACTGGGCCCACGGCTAGGCAGCTGTTGGGGGGGGAGAGCCCATGCATATTCCTCCCCCCACCTAAAAGCTGATCACAGGGAAGGGGAGCCACCAAACAGCTGATCAGGGGGAGGAGGGACCCAGAGGAACATGCATACTCCTCCCAGGCTCCCCTACCATCAGCTGTTAGGCAGGGAAGAGAAGTGCCCACACTCTTCCCAGGTTCCCCTCCCCCACAATCAACTGTTAGGTGGCAGAGAAAAGGGTGTGCGTTCTTCCCAGGGCCCCTCCCCAACGATCAGCTGTTAGGCAGGTGAGAAGAGCACTATTCCTCTGGGCCTGAACCACAGACCCCACCTTACAGCAGGGATGCATAGCCCTGACACATGGGAGGTTGGTCCCTTAAGCCACTTTGGGCAGCGTTAACATACTTTGGACAATGAATCCCCAGCCTTTTTTGGCAGACACATCGCATGTTAGAAGGCTACCCGCCATGCTCCAGGCCAGGGTAAACATCTAACAGCTGCAGGGCATAAGAGCCGCTGCATCACATATTAACATTGCCTATAGTGGGATAACGCTGCCTGAAGTGGAATAATCCCTAATGTTGCTGCACCCACTGCAGTCACTTGTGTGGCTACAACTGCTGCCACTGCCATTTTGTAAAAGGGGGGTGCATGTGCAGAACGGTTTGGCATCCATTTGTACATGCGCAGTGATTTTTATAATTAAAATGGCCACCAGGGCTGTTCTGGTGGTTTTGACAGCATTGCCGCCATTTTGGAAAACAGTGCACATGCACAGAACAGCCCTAGCAACCATTTTGCACATGTGCAGTGATTTTTTTAAAAAATAAAAAAATAAACGGCTGTCAGGGCCCAGCTGCCATTTCATGCATGCTCAGCTTTTTTTAAAAAATAAATATTTTTTATTTTTAAACAAAAATAAATGGAAGCAAACATGTCAGATGCTTATTCATTCATTTTTAGAACATTTGTTACTAAAACAAACAGAGCTCCATTCGTTTTAGTAACTAAAAAAACCCTAAACGAATGCATACCCCTAAAATCTGCTGCCATTTAACTTCGGAGAGTGTGCCCTTGTTCTTTTATTGTGAGAAAGGGAAAAGAGTTTGCTATTTACTTTTTCCATGCCACTCATGATTTTATACACTCTCTCATATCGCCCCTTAATCGCCTCTTCAAGGTAAACAGCCCCAACATGTTGAGCGTCTTCTCATATAAAATTCAATCCATTCCTGATATCTTCCTTGTTGCACTTCTCTGAACCTTTTCCCTTTCTATTATATCTTTCTTGAGATGGGGCGATCATAACTACATATAATATTCAAGGTGGGGTTTTACCAAAGATTTATACAGCAGCAGTGTGAAACTTGCCCTAGTATTTAGTTTGCCTTTTTGACTGCTGATGCATACTGAGCTGATGTCTGCAAGGAAGTATGCACAATGACTTTAAGATCCTTCTCCTCACTGGTTACATCCATATTAGAACATAGCATCATGTACATATAGTGAGGATTATTTTTTCTTACGTTCATCACCTTGAACTTATCAACATTGAAATTTCATTTGTCATTTTATTGTCCGTTCAACTAGTCATAGAAGATCCCTCTGTGATTCCTCACAGTCTGCCTGGCTCTTAACTATCTTGAATAATTTGGTGTCATTTGAAGATTTAGCCACCTCATTCCTTACCC
>QEPC01001504.1:211502-226387 GCA_003113815.1 Sphenodon punctatus
CTGTGGGGGGTGCCCATGGGGACCGTTCTGCTGGGGGGGGGGTGCTGTACCTGGTGCCGGTGCACTGCCCTCCCCCTGTGTCCCTTCCTCCCCTCTTCCCAATCCCACATCGCACCTCCCCCCCTGCGGAGCCCAGCCTGCCTTCCTTGGTGTCCGGTTGCCTTTGTCCCCCCCCTTCCCTGTCTGTTATATCCTCTGTGCCTGCGTGCGTGTGTGTGTACTTGCTGTGTGTGGGACCTGTGCGCTTGTTCTCCATCTCCCTCTCCCCCCTCCCTTCCCGTTTCCCTGGTGTGGGTACCTTCTGGCTTCTTTTGCCCTCCGGTGGCCATGTCTGTGTCCCGCCCCTGCCCAGGGGATTCTGGGTGTGCTTGCCATGGCAGGGGATTGCCATAACGTCTGTTGCACTGCCCCGGTCCATGATCTGGCGGCTTCATTCCCCTCCGTGGTCCAGGCCCCGTCATGTCTGTTCGGGGCTTTTTTTGGCCCCGGGGGGTGGTTGATGTCTTCACACCCCCTGGGGATCCACTGTGGTGAACCGCCAGCCCGGAACGTCTGAAATCTCCCAATGTCTCCATTCCTAAAACAGACTTGAACCTTTGCCCTACCAACTTTCTTTTCTAGCACCTGACCTACAGGACCAACTGCTGGTTTCCTCTTTTCAATTTGTTCACTGAACTTTGCATTTTTCTCACTATTGCATGCCAACAACATTGGGTGCAGCCCCACGAGATGCTACAATGATTTGGGCAAACCTCAATTTGAGCACCATTGCCACACAATGCAGTAGCTTGTGCTCAGTGGCTGACAGATGTTCATCCCAGGTGGGCAGCTGGCTGCTACACGCTGCATCCTCTAAAAAAGGTCATGGATGCAAGATGTAGTAACCTTACTCAAAGTGGAGTAAGACTGGTCAAATTGTGATACTGCGCCACCGCTTATGAGCTTGATCCCTGGCTGCCTTGCCCCACAGTGAGGTCCACTGCAGGTTTTTGAGTGGCGGGCGCTGTCACCATTCCCACACAGCCAGCCACATCACAG
The DNA here is from genome assembly GCA_003113815.1 of Sphenodon punctatus. Taxonomy (NCBI): domain Eukaryota; kingdom Metazoa; phylum Chordata; class Lepidosauria; order Sphenodontia; family Sphenodontidae; genus Sphenodon; species Sphenodon punctatus. The sequence continues at coordinate 212,541 of QEPC01001504.1, forward strand.
CTGGGGTCAGGATAGTAGGCGGGTCGGGGAAGGCAGGTGGGTGGGGTTGGGCAGCCACACATGTAACCAGTGCCTTAGCCCACCCTGGGGCATGGCGGGACATCTGACAGCAGCCCACTCAGTTTCGTGGGGAAGCGGGGCATACTGTGTGCCCTGCTCCCCATGCTAGCTCAGAAGTATGGTAGCTGTGACTGCCTACCCCAGGGCACGTGGGGGATTGGTTCTGCCCAGCTTGTGAAGCTGCACCTTAAGTGTAGTTTTTAGATATGTATTCACTATAGCTCTTTATTCATTATTTATTCCATAGTAAAGTGTGAAATTTTAAAGGTGACCCTGCTCCAAGTGGCCCCACCCACTGCCCCACCAAACTTAAAAGTCAACCGCCACTGCTTTGATGTTCCTGCCAAAATCCAAATAACATGTTATACCAAGATTCTACTCTATACGGGATGGTATTAGCCTAGCAAACTGCATACAAGACAAACTCTCAATGCAGTAGGGGGAGGAAGAATTATGCAAAGTGAAATTAACTACAATTTCCTACAACTGAAGAACTGTTATTCAGTTATTTTCGCAAATAATTTAGCAACAATAAAAATTGAATTGAAACAGACTGAAGTCTAAAAGGAGGGACAATCCTGGGTAAGGTATTATAGGTGGAAACTATGTTCCATGTCTCCTTTACATATTATAGCAGGGTGAGGAACCTCAGGTTTAGGGGTGGGGGCAAATGTGGCCTGAAGCTAGTTTTATTTGGCCTTTTTCTAGTTCCTGGATCTGGCCTCTGGATCCAGTTCCTATCTCCCAGCTCTGAAAGAATGAGCTCATAGTAAAGGAACCGAGATTAGGACATGTCCAAAATGGGTAAAAACAAATGTGACAGTGAACTGCTCTGACTAGCTTTGTCCTTCTGTGGCCCACAGTCACTGTCCAGTTTGTCCTCATGCTCTGGCCTGACATCGGGCGTGTCACCGGCTAGCCTGAGTTGTTACTCAACAAAGTGACAAAGTCAAAGCACAGGGTACTGCTACCCCCACCCCCTTGCAATCAGTCCAGGGCAAAGCAGGCCACAGTGGGTTAGAACGTATGTTATGACCCACCATGGCCTGTCACAGTTCGGGGTCACCATGGCTGGTCATCATAACGGTCCGTGATTGGTCACCACGGCTGCCTGTCATGGGAGGCCGGGGCAGAGTGTGGGGGAAGGGCCAGGAAAGCTCCCCTGCCAGGGTCACGTGTGGTCAGTTCCCCAACCTGACCTCAGCAGTGTCAGCAGCATGGTGGTGTCCTGCCCCGACCAGGGTCACCACCACGCAGCTGTCACTTCTGGTTTTATTCAATGATAGAGAACAAATCCATGGCACAGATCCATCATTCACATCCTCCTTTTTCCAAATGCATCTCTTAAGCACCACCAGCCCTGAATTCTGTGTGGCCCTTGGAGCTTGTTTTCAAAGTGGCCCCTTGGAGGGAAACTGTTCCCCACCACTGTATTATCAGGTAACTTTACTAACAGTTCAGACATCAAAACATACATTATTAATCTTTGTTTTTTATATTTACAATCAGATATTTAAATTATTCATACAGAACCCTCTAATTCAAGGTTAAGGTTTATTTTGACACTAAAGGGTGAGGAGTAGTCAGCTAAACCAATAATTGAGATTTTCTGCTCTTATCAGCATGTGTGTTCCCTCCCTCCCAATATGGAAGCAGCAGCGAGAATAGTGAGTGACAGGTGCTAGCCAGGGCAGTGACCCAATGTACAGGCCACAGCTGCATCAAGGACCATGTTATATCCAGATTGATATTATAACAAGGACGCTAGTGTAGAGAAAGTACGGTTGCTATTGTTGGTCCCAAACATAGACAACGGAGACAAAGTAGTACAGTGATATCTTTTATTGGATCAACTATTTTATTGGACCTCCACCAACTGTAGTTGGTCCAATAAAAGTAATCTCTGTATTATTTTGTCTCNTTCCTTTTGTTAAAAAGAGAACGCAACGCGACAGCCCCTCCTAGAAACAGCTCGGGGCGGCTTACAACCTAACCTAACTTGTGCTAGATAGGTGAAAATTACCTTCCCCTGCCCCTTGGTGGTGGATTTGTTGATAGTTCCTTGTGGGCTGGAGGAGGAGAAGGGCGTAGGGCTTGCATGCTGCTGGAGTCTGAGTTGCTGCTGGAGTCAAATGTGGCCAATGAGCCTGTGGGAAATCTTTGGCACCAAGAGAATATTGTAATGGGGGAACTCTCTGCACCTTTTATAAGGTAGGAGTCTCCCTACTGTAACTGTTGGCCTCAGGAGGGGGCTTGTGAGTGTGGAGTGAGCACCCACACACCTGCCCTTGCAAACAGGCCCTGTTACTATTTTATTGTGGGGCTAACAAGAACTTTTTCAATCCTGCTCTCATTTGGTGATTTTAGCAATGGGTTTCTTCATCTTCCTCATGGTGCTGTCACTTTTTGCGGTTGTTGTTACTGAGTCACAAGGGTACAGTTAAGCTCTAGGTCCTCTGCGGTAGGGCTGTAGTGGAAAGTCGCAGTGGTAGCTATTTCCGCCAGAAACAGCGTTTCTGCAGTTAGTGGTACAGCGTGGCAGAGGCTTTCATTCCACTAGTTTCATTCTGCTACTTTCGCAGTTCCGCTAATTTTATTCTGCTGCTTCCACAGACTTCACAAATAGTGGAAACATGCCATTTTTACTACTTCTGCCATTCTGCCAGTGCCACGAAATAGTGAAACAGTGGTTTTCCAACAGTTTCCAACAATTCTGCAATTTTTCCGATAGTTTCTGAATTTTCAGAATGCCAGTGGAATTAGCAGAATGTCGGCAGAAAAGCCGCGGTGTGGCGTGGCCAATTCCGAAATGGCAGAATGGAATCGCGGCATGGTAAAAGCTTCTGCCGCTTCAGCCCTACTCTGCGGTAGCGTGAATAATGAGGTTTCTTATTAGGAATGAGATGAGACCAAGTGTGATGCCCCCCCCAAAGTGGCTATCTTCTCCCCTCCCATTAGGAACTAATGTTACAGGTCTGAACGTTTAAGGTTAAAAGGTTCTTTAGCTAGTTAAAAGGTTCAAAAAGGTTTATGACTAATTATGATTTGGGGTATTGATGTAACTGCGCCAAAAGGTCCATGCTGCCCCTAGTGGCATTCCTTAGACATAAATCAACCCTAATATAAGAGAGTTAACAATCCCTCTATTTTAACATCCAATTGTCTGTAAAGGTAAAGAAAGGAGTTTATGAAGGTCATGGGAAGGTTATATAGATGTGATGTGAAAAGGTGTCTGACTAAGAAGGCCTTTAATGCACTCTGACATAAGGGCAAAGGTCACATAGGGGATTGCTGGCCAGGCTACTGGATCACACAATATCTGACTAAGAAGGTTCCTAAAGCACTCTGACACTTTATTTATTTATTTATTTTATTTTAAGAATTTTTTATCCCACCCCTCCTGCCACAGATGCCTCAGGATGGCTAACAATATAAATATACGAGCAATACAAAAAACATACATGAAAACTATTTAAAACAATATAAAGAAGTTAAAAAATATAATCAAAACCCATCAGTGCTAACCCTCTGCCCCCCTCCCATCACCCATCTCCCTCACCAAAAGCCTGGCAAAACAGCCAGGTCTTACATGAATGTTGAAAAGAAGAGAGGTCCAGGGCCAACTAGGCCTATGCTGGGAGGCAGTTCCACAGCCTAGGTGCAGTCACCGAGAATGCCCTCTCCATTGTCGCCCACCAGGAAACTTGGGGGACTTCAAGAAAGGTGCCCCTGGTCGACCACAGGGTCCAATCCAGGGACTGGGGAGTGAGGTAGTTCCATAGGTAGGTAGGGTCCAGGCCATGTAGGGCTTTATAAGTAAGTACCAACATCTTGAATTGACCCCGGAAGACTATAGGCAGCCAATGAAGAGCATGGAGCACCAGTGTCATATGTTCCCGGCAGCCCGACCCAGTAAGGAGACAAGCCACCACAGTCTCTGAACTGTTACCATGGGTAGCTCCATGTACAGCGTGTCACCATAGTCCAGTCGTGAGGTGATGAAAGCATGGATGATAGTGGCTAGGTCAGACTCGGAGTCTGAGATGTATGGCCGAAGCCACCACACCAGATGTAATTGGCAAAATGCACTCCTTGCCACAGCCCCCACCTAGACGTCCTAGACATAAGGGCAGAGGTCACGTAGGGGATTTCTGGTCAAGCTAAAAGGAGTTAGGCTGTAATATAATTTACGGAGAGGGCTTTATCAGAAATTCAAACAAGTCCTATATGAGAAATTGTCTGAATATGCTGTATACCTGGGGTGTATAAAGGCTGTGTAAAGTAGGATCATAAACTGACCAATGAAACATCAGATTTGCATAAAGTAACCAATCAGAGGGTCAGAAGATTGGGTTTTCCCCTAGTGGTGTCCGGTGTCCACCTTATTGCCCTTGGCCTGCCAATAATGGCAGCCAGAAGGGTCCATTGTCACGCTCCTTTTTGGAAGAGACAAGGCAGGGGTGGCCACCACTGCCTGTTGCAGCAGATGCTGATGCAACAGGAGATAGAGCAAAGGGTAGTTGGGCCACAGTAGGAAAGAGCCTGGCCTGGCCTAGTTTGCCCTGGAAACAGGGCTTGCCAGTGCGGAAAGAGTCGTGCGGGCTGGGAAGGCCCTCCCCCTTAAGGGAGGGACTTCTCCACCTGCCCAAAAGCTCCTGCCTCGTTCCAGCACAGGAGCTGATGGAGCAAGCCCCCACTCCCTCCCTAGGGCACTGTGGGTCATGTCCGGTCACCATCGGGACCAGGAAAAATTTTTTATGAGAGACCTTTATTGGCATGTATTCACTGTCACTCTCTTGCAGGGGTCCAGTACTGTTGTGTTGTTTTTGTAGAAAATAAGTAGTTTTCACCCAGAACCATCTCTTAAAGAGATGGGAAAGCAACACCTGGTGTGGAAGCAGGGCACAGCAAGCGCTGGAGTAGCATCTCTGGGAGAGGTGTTTTGCGAAAACAGGCAGGGACAGGCATGGTCCTCAATCTTTCGGCAGCTGAATCCTTACTCCAGTTCATAAAGAACATTGTCCCCTTCAGCCACAGCTGCTGGCCATAGAGTGAAGGGGAGACCTTGTAATAAATTGGGGCTGGTACTGGAGGGCACATCCAGTTATATGTTAACCTGTTATTGGTTGTTTAGTGTTCTGGACCCGAATTGCCTAATGGCAATTACCCCACCAGCCTAATTCTCATTTGAATAAAGAATGTGTTAAGTCCCAACAATTCTTGTCCTTGTCTCATTCCAGATATACTGACAATGGTGATAGCTCTCAGTGTGGGCATTTGCTCCAGGGAATGAATCAGCTAATCAAAAGTTCTGCCTAAGATCCAGGCAGAAGTAGCAAGTTTGGGCGTAGTCAGCCTAGCGGGAGTGCCATGTGCAAAAGCAGCAGGCTGGGTGCAAAAGTCTGTAGGATCGTGTGCAGAAAGTGGGAAGAGTTTGGGGTTATAAAAGGCAAGCTGGTCAGTGCAGTGGGGGGAGATGTGTACTGTGCTACAAAGAGAGCTGTGAGAGGGAGTTGCTGCTGCTGTTGAGCTGAAGAGCTGCTGCTGAAGCTAGAGAAGGAGCTGGAGCTGCTGGTTGGTGTGAGCAGCTAAAGACAAGAAGCAGCAGTGAACAGTGTTTTGTTGAGCTGTTATCACTTGCTGGAAATAATTTGCTGGGTCACTGTTGCAGAGGTCTTCTGTATGCTGAGTTTCTGTACCTGTTTGAAGCCTTCAATAGTGAAATTGATTTAAGTAATGAAGATTTTGTCTCAGAGTCTGGTTCTTCATTAGAGATCTGGAGATGATGATAGATGCACCATACCTGAGCCCAATTACCCCTGGAGCAAGAGAGGTGTATCCCCTTCCCGCACAACAAAGCATTCCCGTTCCACAGGGAAATACCAACCTTTTGGGAGTGTTTGCAAGTGTCTGCTGGTATAGCAGTTTCTGGTGATTCTGCGATCCCATATTTTTTTTCTTTTCATTTTTGTCACTTTCTGGGACTTTTTCAGCACTTTCCAGGAATTGTATGACAGTTTTCCAGCAGTTTTCCAGCAGTTTTATGGCAAATTCCAGCCTTACACCAGTGCTTAGACAGCATGTTTACATCTCCACAGGCCACGGGGTGTAAGCTGAGTAAACACAGGGCTTGGGACCGGCCTGTGGCAGCAGCATTCAACTTCCGAAAAAAGTGGGAAATGGTGAAAACAGTGTAAAAGCTGGTAAGTTTCTGTGTTGCACAAATCTCATCCAATACCCTGCTTCCCATGGAAGCAACAATTCCTAAGGTTTTTTTGTTTCAGGTTTATTTATGTCACAAGTTTAGGTGGGAATCTAGTGGAGCAGGAAAAGAGGAAAGGGTAACAGAACAGAAATTTACTTGACGAATCTCCTTATGACATGTGGAAACAGGACCAATCATTGAGGGCTGGGAGACCCATGGCCTTATTCCCCTGGGGATCAGAAGGAGTAACATCTCCTGGGTGTACTTGGCAGTACATGACTGGTGTCAGAACCTTCTCACTTCCATGAGAACCCTATGGTGGACTCAGCAACCAGGATGTCCTGTGATAGGTTATGGGTTGTGACCTCGAAAAAGGATGTTGCCAGAGAGGTTGGGGAACCCCAGATTAAATGTATACCACAAGTTTTTTTAAAAAAGAAGGAAAAACCCAAATAAATGCCTGCTTCAAGAATGGCCCTGGTGGCCATTTTGCACATGCACAGTTCTTGTTTAAAAACAATTATTTTATTATTTTTACAAAAACGGATGAAAGCAACTTTATGTTGTTTGCTTATTCATTCATTTTTGGGGTGTTAGTAACTAAAACAAAAGAGGATCCAATTGTTTTAATAACTAAAAAAAGACTAAACAAATTGTACAACCCTACTCACCAGAGACTCTTGAGCAAACTAAGTAGTCATGGGGTAATAGGAAAAGTCCTATCATAGATTGGTAGCTGGTTAAAAGATAGAAGAAAAAAAAGGGTAGGAAAATAAATGGTCATTTTTTCAGTTGAAGAGAGGTAAACAGCAGGGTGCACCAGGGGTCAGTACTTGGATTAATATTGTTTATCATATTCATTAATGATCTGGAAAGGCAGGTAAAGAGTGAGGTGGCTAAATTTGCAGAAGACACCAAATTATTCAAGATAGTTAAGACCCAGGCATACTGTGAAGAACTGCAAAGGGATCTGATCTGGAGGCATTTTTAGACAGGAGACATTTCTTCTGCAACTTAAAAATTTGGCTTGGGGAAACCCCCACAGGNAGAGTGAAGGGGAGACCTTGTAATAAATTGGGGCTGGTACTGGAGGGCACATCCAGTTATATGTTAACCTGTTATTGGTTGTTTAGTGTTCTGGACCCGAATTGCCTAATGGCAATTACCCCACCAGCCTAATTCTCATTTGAATAAAGAATGTGTTAAGTCCCAACAATTCTTGTCCTTGTCTCATTCCAGATATACTGACAATGGTGATAGCTCTCAGTGTGGGCATTTGCTCCAGGGAATGAATCAGCTAATCAAAAGTTCTGCCTAAGATCCAGGCAGAAGTAGCAAGTTTGGGCATAGTCAGCCTAGCGGGAGTGCCATGTGCAAAAGCAGCAGGCTGGGTGCAAAAGTCTGTAGGATCGTGTGCAGAAAGTGGGAAGAGTTTGGGGTTATAAAAGGCAAGCTGGTCAGTGCAGTGGGGGGAGATGTGTACTGTGCTACAAAGAGAGCTGTGAGAGGGAGTTGCTGCTGCTGTTGAGCTGAAGAGCTGCTGCTGAAGCTAGAGAAGGAGCTGGAGCTGCTGGTTGGTGTGAGCAGCTAAAGACAAGAAGCAGCAGTGAACAGTGTTTTGTTGAGCTGTTATCACTTGCTGGAAATAATTTGCTGGGTCACTGTTGCAGAGGTCTTCTGTATGCTGAGTTTCTGTACCTGTTTGAAGCCTTCAATAGTGAAATTGATTTAAGTAATGAAGATTTTGTCTCAGAGTCTGGTTCTTCATTAGAGATCTGGAGATGATGATAGATGCACCATACCTGAGCCCAATTACCCCTGGAGCAAGAGAGGTGTATCCCCTTCCCGCACAACAAAGCATTCCCATTCCACAGGGAAATACCAACCTTTAGGGAGTGTTTGCAAGTGTCTGCTGGTATAGCAGTTTCTGGTGATTCTGTGATCCCATATTTTTTTTCTTTTCATTTTTGTCACTTTCTGGGACTTTTTCAGCACTTTCCAGGAATTGTATGACAGTTTTCCAGCAGTTTTCCAGCAGTTTTATGGCAAATTCCAGCCTTACACCAGTGCTTAGACAGCATGTTTACATCTCCACAGGCCACGGGGTGTAAGCTGAGTAAACACAGGGCTTGGGACCGGCCTGTGGCAGCAGCATTCAACTTCCGAAAAAAGTGGGAAATGGTGAAAACAGTGTAAAAGCTGGTAAGTTTCTGTGTTGCACAAATCTCATCCAATACCCTGCTTATCATGGAAGCAACAATTCCTAAGGTTTTTTTGTTTCAGGTTTATTTATGTCACAAGTTTAGGTGGGAATCTAGTGGAGCAGGAAAAGAGGAAAGGGTAACAGAACAGAAATTTACTTGACGAATCTCCTTATGACATGTGGAAACAGGACCAATCATTGAGGGCTGGGAGACCCATGGCCTTATTCCCCTGGGGATCAGAAGGAGTAACATCTCCTGGGTGTACTTGGCAGTACATGACTGGTGTCAGAACCTTCTCACTTCCATGAGAACCCTATGGTGGACTCAGCAACCAGGATGTCCTGTGATAGGTTATGGGTTGTGACCTCGAAAAAGGATGTTGCCAGAGAGGTTGGGGAACCCCAGATTAAATGTATACCACAAGTTTTTTTAAAAAAGTAGGAAAAACCCAAATAAATGCCTGCTTCAAGAATGGCCCTGGTGGCCATTTTGCACATGCACAGTTCTTGTTTAAAAACAATTATTTTATTATTTTTACAAAAACGGATGAAAGCAACTTTATGTTGTTTGCTTATTCATTCATTTTTGGGGTGTTAGTAACTAAAACAAAAGAGGCTCCAATTGTTTTAATAACTAAAAAAAGACTAAACAAATTGTACAACCCTACTCACCAGAGACTCTTGAGCAAACTAAGTAGTCATGGGGTAATAGGAAAAGTCCTATCATAGATTGGTAGCTGGTTAAAAGATAGAAGAAAAAAAAGGGTAGGAAAATAAATGGTCATTTTTTCAGTTGAAGAGAGGTAAACAGCAGGGTGCCCCAGGGGTCAGTACTTGGATTAATATTGTTTATCATATTCATTAATGATCTGGAAAGGCAGGTAAAGAGTGAGGTGGCTAAATTTGCAGAAGACACCAAATTATTCAAGATAGTTAAGACCCAGGCATACTGTGAAGAACTGCAAAGGGATCTGATCTGGAGGCATTTTTAGACAGGAGACATTTCTTCTGCAACTTAAAAATTTGGCTTGGGGAAACCCCCACAGGGGGGGATTTAGATGCTCCTTGCTGGACCGGAAGCTACTCAGGCGCCATTGGAAACAGTGGCACCAGGCGACTCCTGGAAGTTTTGAGATGCAGACTGGTATTATTATTAATTTATTACGGGTGCTAGCTTTCGCCATGACCCAACACATATATCAAATAACAAACACATCTATATGAGAAACTTTTAAATACAAAATAAAATAGAATGTCATTGGTCGTTGATCGTTGTTTCCAATTTCCCTACTTCTCAAGATCTTATACAAGAGCAGTTGCCCTCCAACTCCATAGGTCTTTTAAGTAAGGATATCAGTACTATTCTCTCAACCACCACAGGCGAGTTACTATAATACACATGATCATAAAATTCCATGTCCAACTACCAAAAGGAGAGGATAAACAACAGTATAATTCAATAATTAAATAAAAAGTTAAAACAAACAAATATTACTGACTTCCTAACTCACTAAATTTTCAATTCAGATTACCTAATCAGCGACTAATCATTGGAAGTTCAGTTCAATTTCTTTTTGGACATTAGGCTTTCGCTAGGGCCAAGGTGTCCACATTAAAGAATAAAGGTAAATACAGTACTTAAGAGAGAATTTATCAAAAAAACCTCGAGGATCAAGACACACATACCAAAGATCAAAATAATCAAAAATTTTGATCAAAACCATCAGCAATAAAATATTTGCCGGATCGGGGGGAAAAGGTGCACCAATCAGTGAGTGCAGAAACTTAGTCTACCCAATGCATCCGTTCCCTCATAGAAAGTAGGGCAAAATTAGCCATAGCACGTAGGGTCTCCTCACTAGATGGAGCTAAGAGAGCTATGATTCTATCAAGGTCAGAGCTGAACGAAAATAAATTTAAGATTGGCTCTATCCAGACAGCCCTGATACTCTCGAAGATCAGACAGTTAAACAGGGAACAAGTTAAATCTTCCACCTCTAAGGTGTTACAAGGACAGTTACGGAGTTCGCAGGGGATGTGCAAATATCTCCCCTCAGTAATCGCAGAGGGGAGTAGATGAAATCGCAAACATGTGAACGCCCTACGTAAGAGCCAATTAGGTAAGATGTCCAAATAGGGTTCCAGCTTATGTGTAGTTTTAAAGAGGTGGAAATATGGAGCAACCCTCCAAATGGAGAGTTTGGCCAAATCCTCTTGTCGAGCGATGTCAGATACTCGTCGTTGAAGCAGTATTTTCTGCATTTGGGCAGTTTTGTCTTGCAAAAAGACAAAAGAAAACCATAAATTCCTCAACTGTGAGACTATTCAAATAAGCCATGGATAGCTTCCTAACCCCTCATACTCTAATTCCTCCTTCAGACACAATGATGCCAAAGAATTCTTGACCTGGAGGAAAAGCTTGCCCCAATACCTGAGGGCTCAAAATTTACATAAACTAGCTACGGCTAACATCCCTGTTTCAGAGCGGACTACGGCCGTGGGGACACCTTGCTGAACTCTCAACAGGCTTCTCAGGAATTTACTCTGGATAACTTCCAACAGCCCAGTGTCCACGTTGGGGAACACCTCCGAGCCAAATGTTAGCGAGATTGTACCTTGGCTCTAAACACTTCCAGAATGGATGAAGTGGAAATACCTGGAGATGCAGACTGGTAAGACCTCAGCTATCAGAGAGGTCTATTATGTAATGTAACATGTCATCCACAGCACCTGACCGATGGGGACAAAACCTCAGCTCCATACAAGTCAATTGGAGTTTAGCCATTGACTTCAATGGGAGCTGGACTGATCCCATGGTCTCTAGGAATACACAGGTGTATGCCTGCAGAACAGCTGTAGACATTTGCTTGAAATGTACTCTGCACAAGACTACCTTTAATTTCTGATAGAAGACAGGTAGCACTCCATACCTCTGTCACCTTTCCACAGACACTGGCCACAATCCCAAGCGGGATCCGTGTGAGATCCACACAGTTCCTGCATGGGATCTGCATGGCACAATGCAATCCCTATTGAGATGCGTACGGTTTGCATGCACGTGCGCATGTGCATGATGCACGCAGTGTGCGTGGGCATGGGATTGCCCCCTCTATGATGGAGCGATACAGCAATTATGTGCTGAAGCAAAATTCTTTTGTAAGGAAATGTCTCTGAGTCTTTGAGTTACAAGTGATTTATCATACCAAGTAAAAAATCTGACATAACCAGAAAGGTAATACCCTAATCCACAGAATGTAAAAGTGAAAACAACATGAGTAACCCAATGAGATCTCAAAGTAAGAGGCTGACTATTATCTTTGAGACAACACATCTTAGGAAACCTCAAGGGAGAGAGAGACATCATTTTAAACCAATAATTTAACAGCTTAATCTTTACAGTAACCAACAAGCCACCATCCTTGTCTATAATCTAAGAAGGGATGCTGGAGTAGATGGCAGAAGACCCAGCAAAGAATGTAAAAATGTATGAATGGCTACATCAATGTCTTCGGTTGCCATATACCCCCATATTCCTGTTCCATAAAAAAGTTGAGAACACACCTTAGCATTGAACACTTTAATGGCAGCAGAGACCAATTTCCTTGGGAAGAAAACATAGAGGTGCTTTATAGCCATAACAAGAGAGAAACTCTAACTTAAATCCTTGCCTCCTTCCGTTGACACAGCAACAATGTTTACATGTGACTAAAGTGATCACTTATTTCCAACACCTGGAAATTCTACTGCAATATTTACTTCAAGGATTGACATTTATTCATTAACGCTTCCAAATTGCTTTCATTTCACTTCAAACTGAACTATAATTAATGATAAGCATCAGCCTCAAAGGTCACTGCTGTTTCCTTCAATGCCTGATAATGAAAATGTAAGTAATAGTCACTTTTACTGTATATTTTAGCAATTGAGACTCCTCTTTCTTGAGCATCAAAAGAAAAAAAAACCCTTTTCTTTATAAAGCTTTAGGTCATCATGTTGATTGAAAGAAGAGCAGAATCAGTGCTTTTCTCGGTCTCAGTAAGACTTACGGTTTGATAGTCATTTTTTATTGTATGTTCCGGTCTTAAGGTCCTAGAAACCTCCTAATTGTTACCTCAGTTTCACTCCCACACAGTCCCAATCTACTGTAACGTAAGTAGCCAGGATAGGCTAAAACAGAAGTTCCTAATTTTTATCATCTCTGAACCCACGTATTCTGTGGTTACTTAGCTGGATGTATGGAAATTGACATATAGAAAGACTGCTGTTAACTTCAGTGGACCAAACCAGTTGGAAGAGAATTGAAGGCAGTTTGAAAGCAAGAAATGCCAGTCCTTGAAATAAATATTGTATTGTTTCCAGGTGACAGCTTTCCATATGAATTGTCTCTATCTTCCACATTCAGATGCAGAGTCAAATTTGATTAAGTAGAATTTCTTTTAAGGTCAAACTGTACTTTTTCCTACACCCTAAGTCAGTTGAATAATTGAATGTGCTACACTTCGCATTGGATAACTCAGTTTTTTCCTTCTCAAGTTTCTGAATACCTTGAAGCTGTGGGCCTGAAAGACCTATTAAGAGGCAATTAACACATTTGTTTTTAACTGCAATTAACTGCACTGGCTCTGGGACTTAGTGGAAGTGACTGGTTCACCAGGTCCATTAAGATGGCAAAACATGATTGTCTGGGCCACAAGAGGGCAACCAGGATTAGACAACCCCGCCTTCCTTGTATACTACCTTTTAAAGAAAGGGGAACAGTGGAATAGCATACATAAGAGCTGTGTTCCATGGAATCATGAACACACCTGAAGGGACATTTGGTTGCATCCTACTCTGCTGCAGAAGGCTGGAAGTTTCACATTCCTGGTGTTGCAAACAGGTTTATTGCCAGCTGACGTCACCATTCAAAGAGGTCATTCAGCACCTCAATGTGGAGGCTCCATTTGTGTCAATTTGCCCCAAGTATGCCGAGTTCTTCGGTGATCGTGTTGAAGTGACCTGCCAGCTGGATTGCTTGCGGCCTGACTCCCTGGTGAATGCACCAGTGCCAAAGCACCTCTGTTTCAGCTGACAGAGTGGATGACCTGATACCTCCCTGGTGACCGAGGTACCACATGGCCAGTGAGTTGTCTGTAATGACCTGTACGATTTAGGCTCCTTGTCCATGTTACACAATTTCATGTTATTTACTATTATACAAGAGGTTTAGTGACCCGTGCACGTGCCTTTTCTCTTTTGGCAGGAAAATTTCTTTGAGTTTCATCATGGAAGACAGGGTAGGGAAATCCAGCACTAACACTAATGTGAGATTTATTTAACGTTAAATTGGAATGTGTGCATGCAGTTAATTTAATATTAATGAAACTCATGGTGGAATTA
>QEPC01001504.1:234554-247686 GCA_003113815.1 Sphenodon punctatus
GTCCAGGAAACCAACCCGGTAAAGATGGTCCTGGAGTTGCTGGGCCACCACCCACTCAATAACCTTCCCTAAAAAGGGAAGGTTAGAGACAAGCAAGTAACTGGCAAGGGCGTCAGCATCAAGGAATGATTTTTTGAGCAAGGGTCACACCACAGCCTCCTTAAGAGATCCTGGGACCCTGCCCTCCTCAAGGGAGGCATTGACCACCCGTACAAGCACCAACCCCAATGTCTCCCTGGCGGCCTTAACCAGCCAGGATGGACAAGGATCTAATTCACATGTTGTGGCCCTAACTGCCCCCAGGACATCCCCGCATCAGCAGGGGTCACTGACCAAAATTGATCCCGCAAAACAGGACAAAGTTGGATATTCATAGCCTCTGGTTCCCCAACTGTTTCAACCGTGGCAGCAAAGTCATGGTGAATGAGAGCGGTTTTGTAAAAAATAAATAAACCTATCACAGTGGACCCAGGAAACCTTCACTTCCAGGTGGAGGGAGGCTGGACTGGCCAACCTGGAAGAGCTCTGCCGGGCAAGATTTCACAGATGCTATGATGACCGCAAAGAACTTCTTCTTTGCCGCTCGCAGAAGCCACCGTATAGGTTTTCAGACTAGCTGTATGCCGCAATCTGTTGTCTTCAGCATGAGTACGTTGCCACCGTCACTCTAACCGCCTCCCCTCACATTTTAACTGCCGCAGGTCTTCCGTAAACCATGGGGACCTGCAGCTCTGATGTTTGGGAAGCGGACATCTGGGAGCCATCTGGTCAATGGCCTCAGATAACCAGGTGTTCCAAAACCTAACGAGGTCATCAAGCGGGCAGGCATCGGTATCAGAGGGTATTTCCCCCAGAGCATTCCGGAACCGTTCCAGTTCCATAAGTCTCCAAGGGCGAACCAATTTAACCAGTTCCACACCTTTCCAGGGGCAGACCTGTGCCAGGAGCTGGGTCTGAAGGGGATAATGATCTGACCATGACAAGGGCACTTTCAGCACATCCCCCACTAACAGACACACACACACCCCGCCGCCTCTAGGCCGGTGCAGAAAACCAAATCCAGAGTATGACCGCCATCATGTTTTGGGCCATCTATCAATTGAGACAAGCCTATGGTTGTCATGGTGGCCATGAACTTATGCTCTGCTCCAACGAGACTAGTGTCCCAAGACCACCTCAAGACCACCACCAGATCAGCTAGGGCATGTAGGGAAACAACTGGACAGGTAGGTGTATGGTATACCAGCAGCATTCCCAAACTGTCTCTGGCTAAACACCAGATGGAGGCACTCTACCTCAGGTGGATTCTGCACTGGACACCACCGAACAGACCACTGTTACTTAAAAATAATAGCTACACTGCCCCCACCCACCCATCTCCCCGGTCCCTCCAGTTATGGCTGGTGCTGCATGGAGTACCCAGCTGGAACAAGGTCAGTCAAGATAGGCCCCGATTCAGTGTCCATCCAGGTCTCTGTAAGACACATGAGGTCAGTTGCCTGGTCCAGGATCAATTCCCAGACTGTAGATGATTTATTTACTACCCACCTCATGTTCAACAGCACCAGAATAGGGCTAGGGGCCCTCTCTGTCTTGATCACCACACCTCCTGCTGGAGGACCCAAGAGGGGGACAGGAACCAAGCACCTAACCACCTCAATGATGGAACCAATCCCCCCCATGGACCATATCTCCCCCGTCCTGTCAGGACTTGCATTGCAAAACACACACACCCTGGTCCCTTCCCTGCATGAACCCCCCTCCTCCAGGGTGTCCCAAAAGACTGGTGAGAGAGACCCTCACCCCACATTCCCCCCTCTCACTAGGGAATACATTACCCACGCACTGAGGACATTCAACCCTCACACCAAGGGGAAGCTCCCCCCAACCCAGTCCCTCCTTGTAACCTGCTCTCACTGGGGTCCAGGATACTCCCACTCCTCCCTTTACCCCCAGAACCTGCAAATGTGGAGAGAGTGCCCTGTGCCTACCCTGCAACAGACTCTTCCCTGCAGGGCTGAAATTCTGTTTCTGAAATTTTTTGAATTCCGCCAAAATTGGCTATTTCATTTTCGAATTTTTTTTTCCCAAAACGGCAAATAGCTTTTCATTTCAGCTATAAGGTTGAAATTTTGTTTCAAATTTCTTTCAATTTCCTCGAAAATTGGTCATTTTGTTTCTGCAATTTTTTTCACAAAAAGGAAAATAGCTTTTTGTTTCAGCTCTACTTCCCTGCCAGTCCCTCCTGGTCCTGCTAAGGGCCTCATCCACAGCAAAAATGAGATCAGAAAGCTAGCCACCCCCCGTCCAGGAGCCTGCACGTTCTTCTTCGCTGGAAGGAGCAGGGTTGACAACCCATGCTCCTTAGTCACAGAACAGGTAAATGGCAAAGCATTGGGGGAGTCCACGTGGCCTTCAAACAAGGGACCTGGGTGCCACCGCCATGTCTGTTCCATGAACAGCTGCACAAACAGTCAACACCCTTTGTGTGTCGCCCTCTCGGGCCATTCCCTGAAGAGCAAGGAGGGCCATGTGTAAGTAATTGGCCCCCTCCACTGAGCTGGTTCCAAGCAGCCCAGACTCCTGTGTTTTGATTGGTTATTTCAAGGGCTAGCCCTTGTTATCTGCATTCTGATGCCAGAAACTGATGTAAAATGCTGGAAACTGACATAAATACTAGAAACTAATTGGTGGAAAATACCAGTAAATACTGAAAATTATTGAAAACTGGCAGACAATCATATTGTATTTTTACATTTTTATAATATGTTTTACTGCTGATTATATACAAATTGTTAGCCGCCCCGAGTCGCCATAGACAAGAGGGGCAGGATAAAAATAAAATAAATAAATAATAATAAAAGTAACAAGCACTCCTGAAAGGTAGGTATTTTTGAACAGCAGAGGAACAGTTGTTCACACCTCAGCTCTACTGGCAAGCTCTGTAAATGGTAGATGAGGGGCTGACAACTGAGGGAGTGCAATAGGGTCAGCAGAAAGCTGTGATTCCTCAGTGAGGGGTCCCGTGAAGTCTAGAGGACTGAAAGATGGGGCAGAATAGAGCATCTGTAATCCCCATGCTGCTGGTGCTGGGAGTAGTCTGCTTTGGGTCCGGGAATATCTACTCCAGGAGCGAGAGTGACGGTAGTCATGGCTGTAGGGATCTCTGTGTCTCCTGTCTCGAAAAAAGGAGGGTTCCCTCCAGTGATGCAGTGGACAACAGGTCCAGGGAGAGGGACTCCTAACCCTGTATTGGGTCATATAGTCAGGGGATCATGCGTGCTTCCTGCGAGGGGTGGGGGAATTGATATCCCCTGTCAGTACTGCATGGTGCCTGGTGGTGTTTGGGAACTGGTGCAGCAAAAACACGGTGATCTAAATGGTCCACAATTGGGGAGAGGAGAAGGAGGTGGTGATGGAACTGACAGGGGCTCATCCTCCGAGTAGACTGTCTCCATGGTGAGAGATCTTGCTGGGAGCACTGTCTGGTCACCTCAGTCATGATCAGAATCAGAGTAGGGTGAGGGGATCCAACTCTCTTCTTTTTCTTCTTCTTGTTTCTGGTTTCCTTAGGAGCCAAGATGTCCTCCTGAAGAGTTTGCTCCAGGAGAATTGAAGCTGGCTCAGCATCCTGTTCAGAATCCTGGGTGTTGCCAGAGGTGGTACCAAAGGTGGTGCCAGGGCAGTTCTGGTGCCAAGGGCAGTGGCAGGGCCAGAGCTTGTGCACAGACTAGAAGCAGATACAGAACCTCGTAAACAAGAGGCTGCTGGTGACAGTTGCAGTGCTGACAGGCACAGATTGCACAGAACCCCTCATAACCCCTTTGCAAGACTTTTGTTGGTAAGAATGTCCTAAAGCCACATCATGTGGTCTTTTCTCACCTAGGTGGAGAGGACAGTGCAAGCCTTGCAGGATTTTGTTCTTGGGACTCACCCAGAAACACCATGTCATGCTAGTCAAAGACACCACTTAAATTCTGATCTTTCAACATGGCTTCCGTGAAGAGAGCAGCAGCCTGGGATCTGCCAAAGGGTGAGGAGTCTTGAAGAGAGCAGGGAGTCCTAAAAAGAAAAGCCTAACTAACTACACTAAACTATCAAATGAAAGAATAAAGGTTTGGGGTTTTTTTTTTTTTAAGGGGGGTGTTAGTTTTAGAATGCAGACGAGTGCTAGAATTAAGCAAGGGGTGTTACTGAATTGCCAAGGGTGACTGGAAAGAACTGAGGAGGGGAAGCTCCTACTACTACTTTTATCAGTCAGTCAATAAATTTATTACCTGGCCAAGGACATCGTAAAACAACAAACAAACACACAGGGAAATACAATGCATCATATAATGTAAATACCAAATACCCAACAATACAACAGTATATTTCCAATTAACAAATATAATATAATAATATATATAAATCAAGAACCACCCCACAAAATAAATTCAAGTCGATCCCCAAAAGGGATAGAACAAAGCCCAAACATGACAATTCCCCAAGTCATGGCATACACTTATCCTATCCACTGTCTATAATAATCAGCCATGATTTTACTAGACCCTACACTTCTTCTATTCTTTTCTATTGTAGAACTTTAGACAAATATTTGGCCACTTGTAATGTAACTACTGAATCGGAAGCTCTCAAATAGAAAACCTTCTTTGGCAATATATCGCCGGTGCCAATAAACGTAGCACTACTTTTATCTTCCCTCCTCTTGAGAGTACAAAAGCTGGCAGAGTGGGGAGGGAGTGCTAAGGCGGAGCCTCAACGCCCTTCTAGAGCCTTTTTAAGCAAGCGGGATTTCCCCCACAGTTTAAACCTGAGGCTCTTGGATAATCAAGGTCTTACTATGCCACATCTCAAAACACCCGGCAGTCGTGTGGCGCCGCTGTTTCTAATGGCACCCGGGCAACTTCTGGTTCACGGAGAAGCATCTAAAGCCCCCCCACGGAGGTGTCCAAGAGCTGCAGGTTTAAACTTCGAGAGAGAAAAAAAGACCCCTAGATTGCTTCAGGCAATCTGCCTGGAAACTGCTGACAATAAGGAGTTTCTGGATGCCTGAGGAGCAAGGAGATATACCCATAATTAAGAATGTCAGAACTCCTTTAAAGAAGAAAATATAGTTCAGTTTAATTCCTTAAAGTGAGAAGAGCTTTTCAGGTTCTCAAATTTGCTTTTGGCCATTTGTGAATCTCCTCCAGAAAACAACAAACTGCTAATCAGAAACGGCAATATCCACCAGGAGGGAAATGGACTAGCAATTAAGAAGACAAAAGGTCTGAAACAGATTGGAATACCTCATTTTACTTGGTGTCACTGTGTGTAAAACTAAACTAATCTAAGATGTGCCCCATTAGTTTTCCTACCATGTGGAGTAACATTTTTTGCCAACATTAGTCTTTAAACTGTGCATTGCACACTTACAATTACCATGCTAATGATATTTTTTCTATGACAAATAGACTATGCAGCTCTGCTCATAGTCTTTATAAAGGGTAACCATCTCCCCCCCCAACCCCCAAAAAAAAAAAGCTTCCTCTACACCACAGGAAGCAAAATGGACAAGAAATGCAGAGATGAAAATTAACTCGCTCACTTTAAATAGCCAACCACACAGATAAAATAACCCACTGTAGATGCAGGGAGATCTAAGTGGCATTTCAGTCTGTCAATGAGCTGCACAGGTACCAAGGCTCAGCCTAATTTGTGATGGTGACGTATAATATTTTTATTCTTGTAGCCAGTTCATTATATTCACATGATGTCAGTTTAAGCATTTTTAAATGTAGCAAATAATGGGCACAAAACATGCATTCACACCCTTCATTCACCAACCCAAAATATACAATCAGAAAGAAACAAAGAAAAATACTGCAATACAGAACAGCCAACATTTGTACAGCCTGAAAAAGGAAGTCTTTGTGTTCAAATTCAATACTACAGAGCACCAAGCAATGGCTATATAAAAATGAGACATCTGCCACCCATCAGTCACTTTAATATTCAGCAGCCGTCCCCAAACAGAAGCTTTCCAAGAATGGTACCAATAAATTCATGAGTCTTCTTACAGCATGTAGATGGACAGTGAAAGGTAGATTTTTAAAATGGCACATACAGCTATATCTGCAGACAGCTCATTAATATCAGTGGAAATCACAGGGCTAATTAAATGTTCATGAACTTTTTGGAACTTTTACCCATCAAACTTTATAAGTGAAAAATCCTTACATGCCAACATTTTACTTTCCTGTGTACTTTATTTTATTTATTTGTTTATCTATTTATATCCCACCCTATCCCCGAAGGCTCAGGACAGCTCACAACCACATATAAAATACAAATGTAAAATAAACAATTAAAACCCTACAAAACTAAAAACACCCCATCGCCCTGCACACAATCTATCCCTGCCCATTGAATGCTTGGCCTAATAAAAAGGTCTTACACTGCCTCCAAAAGACATTCAAACTAGGGTTCAGGCGAGTCTCCAAAGAAAAGGGAGTTCCAAAGTTGTGGGGTAGCCACCAAGAATGCCTCTCTGGGGGCCTGATTTTGGTAATGGAAACCAGAAAATAAGTAGCAGAAACTGGAAACGGTTGTAGAACTAGAAAATTGGTAAATCAAGTATCTTGTCAGACACTAATCAGATACCAGTTAGAACTCCAAATTGCTGAGTTGAGTTGGGTACTGTAATTTCGCCAGGTATACCTGTCTTTCTGGGTACTATCTCAGCTCTACTTGAGACCCTCCTTCCCTCTTCCCTTTCTATTACCATTTTCTTAGC
This sequence comes from Sphenodon punctatus, assembly GCA_003113815.1. Classification (NCBI taxonomy): domain Eukaryota; kingdom Metazoa; phylum Chordata; class Lepidosauria; order Sphenodontia; family Sphenodontidae; genus Sphenodon; species Sphenodon punctatus. Next base: position 241,333 of record QEPC01001504.1, read on the forward strand.
ACCTTTATATCCCAGTGGGGCAAGAGCCATTAGGGAAAAAACCATTTGTTTTATTTTATTATCTACAGCACTTACCCATAAGTTCGGAATCTTATCATTAGTCATCAGGTGCAAAAGAGGCGCCGCCATTTTAAAGTAAAGCCGCAGTCAGTAGTTTATCACCCTGGACCAAACCTTCACATGTAGGGGTAAGAGACCACATTCCAAACAAAGTGCTAGGCTACTAATGACACATGGGGCAGTCAGCAAGGACCTGATAAACCCAGATTGAAGTTTCACCAGACTGTCTAGTGCCCCAAATTGGGCTCCGTACAAAAATTATGGCATGCATTTCTGTACAAAGATCTTGATGACTAGTATAACCAGAAAACACTCCCCCCCCCCCAGTCTTAAAGAAAGATATTAAAGATTTATTTAATTGTTTGGCCTTAGCCAGGATTGCCTGGGCATGCATAGACCAGCCTCCATTAGATTGAAAAAGAAGTTTCAAATATTTATAGGTCCGAACTTGTTGGATTTCATTTTTATCCATATACCATCTGTGTATTGTTTTCTTCTGGGAGAAAACCATCACCTTAGTCTTGTTATAGGGTATTTTCAGACGTGACGGGGCTCAATTTGCCCCACCACAGAAACACCCTACTGATTCCCTGCCAGGGCCAACATGTAACAGCCAACAGACATGTTAGCCACTCCCAGAGGTGAATCGGAGGTGGGTGGGCCATGCGGCACAATCTGCAGCCGCATGGCCCCACCCCCCCATGCTCCCTAGGCCGCCTGCCCTCTTGGGAGATGGGCGGGCGCCGCGGCCAATGCGGCCGCAGCGCCCGCCCGCATTGACCACGGCCCAGAATCCCACCGCTGATTCCGGGCCATGGTAGGGGGACAGACATTACGGTCCCCTTGATCATGGGGGAGGAATCACATTCAACATGCAACTGGAGATGGTCCAGTCACGACCTCCGTTTGTGTGTTGAATGTGATTCCCCCCCGTGATTCACGGGGGTGAACATCTGGGGGAAACTTCCGTTCCCCCCAACAGACGTTACGGGATCACAATCACCATGTGGAGATTCATCGTGGTTGAGCATGATCTCGTAATGTCTGAAAATACCCATAGTTGACTTCCAGAAAATGATCTGCACAATATTTCCCAACCATGTTTTATAAGACTTGAGTAAGAATCAAAAAAGTTATAGCTGCAAATATGTTTTTCAGTATTTTTCCATTATTTCAAAAATGAAAATTCATGTTTTTTTGTTATTATATTTCATTTACGTTATTACAATGAGAATGAAAAATTATCATAATAACAAAAATGAATTGCACACCCTTGGCAGCCAGCCCCACCTCAGTGAAGTTCAACTAATCCAGGGAGAAACAGGTGCATCCCCAAGCCAGAGACCCTCCTGTCAACAAGTGACACCTGTGGGCCAGCCACGTCCCATTCCCCCTCCCCAAACCAGCAACCTCCCCTCCACCTAGTCCCATACCACATCCCCCTTCCTCAAACCAGTGGCTCCCCAAGCCAGATCCATTCCTTATTCCTATCTCCCCAAGCTAACAACCTCCTCATCAAGCCAATTGTATTCTCGATCCTCCCCCAAACCAGTGTCTCCCTTTTAAAACTGGTAGCAGACTTAGCAGCAGTTTTAACCATATTTTTCTTTCCTTATAGACTTGTCAAAATGGCAGAATCTCACTGCACTTCTGTGCCAAAATAATAGCCTATATGCGGAGTGTTCATTGTGAGTTCCACATTGGTAGCAACTAGCAATGGGAAAAATGCAGTGGACACAGATAAATATATAAATAAATATAATACTAAAACACAAATTGTATAATACTAATACAAATACAGAAACAAATACTTGACCCTGTGCACAGCCCTAATATACACATTTCCCACTGAAGTCAAGGAGAATTATACATGCATAACTAGAGGAATTAATAAGTGCAGTACCACACAATTTACTGTGCAAGGCCATCTCAATACTGAAAATGCCAAGGACCTTAATTTTTTTTCACTTGGTAGGGAATACAACCATAATATAACCATCTTGCTTGGAGTTAGCAGGCTGACGAAATACAATTTCAAATTAAATAAGAGTAACTTAGCCAATTATGCTTACAAAACAAAAACAAAAAATGGAGGGAAATACAGATTAAAACTACTGAAAAGTATTTGGGATGAGATCGATTAAAATAAGAAAATCTCTCCCTTGCATGAGAATTAGAGTATGTCATGCTATTTTTATGAAGAATTGTTCCAAAATTCCTACTCCAAATTCCTCTTCTGAGTTTCAGAGATGGCTCCATTTCAGTGCTGCTTGTATGTGCTTAACAATTTGCTATGGGATGAGAGAACCTCCAAAAAAGTAAACTATTGTTATTCAAAAGCCTCTCCAGTTCAGCATCTGTGCAAAAGAGGTAGCAGTAGACACAGCAGCAGCAGTAGCAGCAGCAGAAGGAAGAAGAAGATGACGATGGCAACTCTTCCCATTTTTTTTTAGGCAATATCACTTCCCTGATGTTTTGGCTGGTGGGACTGCTCCCTGACAGCTATCGGATCAAAGCTTTGTAGCTGCACATGTTTGTGTGGCAGTTGGGAGGGGGACTATTTGGCATTTGCTAACTTTGCAGGACACTAAAAGATTAAATAAATTAAACTGTATACACATAGCTACATCTTCAGCAGCAGCTGCAGCACATGCCTAATATATTCCTCACCAGGATCCTATAAAGAACCCAAGGAGTCACTGATTCCTGCAAGCTGTACACGACATATAGGCATTCACAAAAAGGAAGAGAGTTGCTAAAATAGTAATTCCTGATCTGGTTGGCAACCACAACTTCACCTTGTTATAAAAAAGTAGGCAATGCATTATAAATTGTGTCCAAAACCGCAATATCTTTCAAAAGCAGTAAGAGGGCTTGATGCCTGCATGTTTTGCTCACCTGCCAAGATTTATATATGCTGCCTGTGTGACAATATATTGAGAGCTAGGGAACAAGGGAGGTTAGAAAGAAATTAATTCAAAACACAGCATTCATATTCAAATTTACATACAGACAAATTCCATGAATTCCCGTTAAAACATACTCCTTAATATCTACAGTTCAGTAACTCTTCTACACTGGCATATTCAATTTTTTCCCCTGCAGGATTTCTGAATCTGTCTCAAGAGAGGGAGAGAGAGAAAAGATATAACACCCACTGACTTCCAAACTCATTTTGATTCCCTCTCAGACATGCAAAGAAGGAAATTAAAAGTAAAATATCTCAGGCTCCTGCTTCTTTGGATTGGTTCCAAGAGATAACAAAAACAGCACTAATCCATTCTTGCCACTCAAGCCTCTGGTTGTTGTCTGTTTAGATTACGCAGGGATAATGATAGCTTTTTATTAGAGCTGCAATGGGGCACCTGAAGACTCAGGTACCCTCAACAAATCTGGGGTTCCCAAATCGACCCAGCCCCATTCGGGCACCATCAGTGCCCAAGTGGGATCTCACGGTTTGCTTGATCACACCAGCTGTCTTTTGAAAGCGACAGGCCTCAGCCAGGACCACTGTAGAGCCCAGCTCCACAGCAGCCCAGGCCAGAACCTGTCACTTTCGAAGGCCGCTCCCCCATCCCTCGGGTATCTGATTGGGTGCCTGAAAATGTGGGCATTATCTGCAGGTATTAATTTTAGTACCTGTTGCAGCTCTACCTTTTATACATCTCCTTTTGAGTGAAGAAGTTCAGCCCAAAGATGAAACAACTGCTGTCATTTTCACCTGCCTTCCAGCTCTACTGGCTGTAGATGTTTGCCAAGTTCTCCTATCTCCTGCATGTTCAACATGGAACATGTCTGAAAATGCATCCAGTCTCTCTCAGCTTCCAAATACACAAGAATGTGAAAGAGGTCAGAACACAAGAAAGAGAGAGAGGCAGAGGAGAAAAGCATGGAATTCCTAGTTGTCCCTACCAAGTACAGAACAAGTGACCATACATTAGAGGCAAAAACTGGGAGAAGCAAAATAATGCAAGACCTATTTATTTGGCAGGGTATGCTGCTTCCTTAGTGATTTTAAGTAGATGTGTGACTGAGACTAGAGTAAAGAAAAGGTGGAGAAAATTTTGTCTTCTGTTCGGTACTCCTTGACTCTAAGCCACTGTGACCAACAGAGAGTGAGATTAAAATATTTAGAAAAACTACCTCCACTAAACTCTACCAGCCTCCTAATCTCTCTCTCAGGCCCTTTTCAAAGAGGCCGTTGTGCATGGGGGGATGGATGGGCAGTGCAGGGGATGGTCGGGCATACACATCTAGATGTGTATAAGAGACAGGACCACAGGAGTGTGCACGCACCCCAACCACCACCCACAGTCTTCCCACGGGTACCCCCCAGCCCCTCATGGTATTTGGACGGGTGCCCCCCCCGCAAACATATACGAGGGGGGGCACCCATCTGAAAAGGCACACACACACACACACACACACACACACCTCGGTTTGCTATTTTCCTCCGAATCACCAGTCTTTTTCTTTTCCTTTACACACTCTCTCTCTCAAATCATTTCCCTATACTTCCTCCCTATTTCTTGATACATTTTATCTTACACCTTTGTAATCAGCCAGGCAGTGATTCCTCTTTTCTTCTTCTCCTTCTTGCCACCCTTCAAACCCTCAGTGTGCTCCTTTTTAGAAATTTAACTACAAATTTCCAATGGCAAGGAAAGACACTTCTGCAAAGTATTCAGGGACACAAGGTAGGCTGAAACAAGCCCTAATGCAACCTTCTGGCAGGAGGTGTAGCTTCACCAAGAAGCTACACCCTTAAAAGTACAGGTGTATATACTCATCTTCCTGACCACTGAAATGAGCTTTTTTCATTGGTCAGCATTAGTGATTGATTTATTACATGCAAAGATGTGCTTGACACAATACAAGACATACATGAAGCCAGGCCTGCATGCTGCTATATAATACCTTCTTTGCATATAGTGCAGCCTTTCAACTTACTCCAGTGAATGAAACAGAGCATGAGTCTCCAACAGGAAGCATGCTCTTCAGATTCATTCAAACCATCTTGGGAAGATATCTCCTCTGTCTTGGGCAGCCCTACCAACTTCCCAATCTACCGAGGAAATGGCACCTAATCAGAGGGGCAGGAAGAGCTCTGCCCACTGGGGGAATTTGGATGGGGGAGAGGAAAGAGCAAACAGCTGTTACCTTTTTTGCAGTGGCTAAACATTAGGAAGAATTTCCTAACTGACCAGACAGTTAAGTAGCAGAACAACTTGCCTGGGCAGGTTATGGATGCATCATTGCTGGAAGACTTTAAAAACAAGTAGGAATGGGATAGGTACAGCAGATTCTGCTTAACTGGATTAGATAACTCCTGGGGTTCCTTCTAGCTCTATTGTTCTCTGAAAAGTGGGGGAAAGACAGCAGAACTCTTCACAGTTCAGGGATAATCAGCTACTTTTGTACAAAATGGCTGCAGATTATTGTCCCTGCTCCCATTCCCTCCCTCAGTACTTCCATTTTGAGGGAAATTACCCCACACCAGGGAAGTTGTGTTGTTTCCATGGCTTTCTATCTGCTTGTCCTGTGAGGTAAGGGGACTTGGAAGCTGCACTTACCATCTGTTGATCTCCTTTACACCATCCCTAGACCCACTTGTTCCCTTCCTCTAAGTACTTAAATACTGAGCATGTATAATATATAGTGTTCAGTATTTATATATAGTTATCAGTAGCACCTGTTCAGACCATATTTTTTTTTTTTGCTGGTAGCAATAATAGTCTACGGCATATGTTTGATGGTGAAAGCACCTCACAATCCAAAAAAGATTGGAAACACTAACAATAGAGTTATACTGGTGCAAACTAGTAGGTGTGAGAGAGAGCAGAATCAAGCCCCGGGAATGATCTCACTTCTAGGCAGGGTAAACAAAAGCCTTTATTGATTTCCTTATCAGATATGCAGCAACCACAGATCTGAGTTTGTTTTCTCACAATAAAAATGTAGCTTCCAGCAGTACTGTCCCAATGACTAAAAATGGAACGTTATTTACTAGTAACTATTGTTTTTCAAGAGGAATCCTCTGTGTACACTACTTGGTACTGCTTGGTGCAGTAAGTTCTTGGAACTGTCTTGAAGAGTTGAGTCTATATGGGTCCACCTCATTTTCTTCTTCTAAATCCCAGAGTGTCCAGATATTAAGGAGAAGTCCAAGAAAAGGGAGGGGTAAACAGAAAGGGTGGATGCAGACAAACTTCTTATCAAATAACACTTGCTACTGGTAAATGGTTTTCCATGTTTCTTCCAGCACTTCTGAGCCTACACATAGCTGGTAAGCAG
>QEPC01001504.1:274529-303713 GCA_003113815.1 Sphenodon punctatus
GGGGGTGCCTTCTTGGAGGTCCCCCATGTTAAGCGGGGGGCCACAATGGAGAGGGCATTCTTGGTGGCCGGGCTGCGCCTTTGGAACTCCCTTCCAGAGGAAGCTCGCCTGACCCCTAGCCTGTTGACATTCCGGCGATGTTGTAAAACCTGGCTGTTTGCCCAGGCCTTTGGGGAGGGTGGGGGGTAGGGTGAGGAGTTTTTAGCTCCCCCACCTGATTTGTGATATATTATTTGTGATATTTATGATATTTTAGCCCTGTTTAACATTTGAATGTTTTTATGAAATGTTTTAAATTGTTTTTATTGTATTTTAATTCTTGGAAGCCGCCCCGGGCTGCTTTGCAGGACGGACGGGGTATAAATTTATTAAATAAATAAATAAATAAATATATTTTATATGTTTGTTGTTTATATGTGTTTTGATACGGCTAACAAGCCAGTGCAATAAAACTTACCTTACCTTACTCCTCATGGTTCTACTCAAGGCACTATGAATTGCAACTTTTGACTGGCTACAAAGGATTGTCTTGCGAACATACTTCAGTTACTATATAAAGCCATTGAGAAAACTATGTGACAACTGTTAAATACTAAAAACAATCTAATACTAAGAAATGCAGAATCTTCCCTTTTTTCTCTTTCCCCCAGTCCCCAAATAATATTTTTACAATGTAACTTTTAAAGCCTACATATGATTAAAGCTCATACACTGACTCAAGGAACACCAACCCAAAAGAAAAAGTAAGGTAAACAACAGAAACAAGATTCAGGAGCACAGAAACAAGTACAAGCAACAGAAAGAATGAGGCAACAGCAACTGAGGCACAGTCTGACAATTCTACAAATCAGGCTCCATTCCCACCTGTGGTGGCAGCGGCGGCAGCGGAAGGGGCGAGGGAAGACGCAGCAGCTTTGAGGAGCCAGCTGACAGGAAAAGAGCCGGTGCGAATGGGGATCTGCCGCGGCTTCTCTCGCACATGTCAGGGCAGGATTTTGTGCCTTGCCATACATGAGAGAAGCCGCAGCAGATCCCCGTTTGCACCAGCTCTTTTCCCGTTGGCCGGTTCCTCCGCACTGCCGCATCTTCCCTTGCCCCTCCAGCTGCCACCACTGCTGCCACAGGTGGGAAAGTAGCCTCGAAGAGGTATGCATCACTGACTGGTGAGACAGTGTAAAGAGACAGTGTAAACGTGGGTCTGCCCAGCGGACAGACAGAAGAACTGCTTCAGGCTGCTGCCCCAGGTTTGGTTGGCCTGCTCTGTTGGTGGTGCTCCGGGATGTTCCAGAGTGCTGGCGATGGGGCTGCCCTTGAGCAGGCTCAACCTGCTCCACTTCCACATCCGGTGGGGGTGCTTTTAAACAACCCTTAAATAAACCCTGTAATAAACTTTCCAAAGGCATCTCCTAAATATTCCACTTGCATCAGTCTAACTTAGGTAATTTTCCAACTTAAACACCCAAGCAGATGTGGGTAAACCACATGCACAAGGATATTTGATGACTTGAAAAGATTATTTTACAAAACTGAATGTATTCACCAAGGAAAAAATTTTTTCTACTGCTTTGCAGATTCATAGATCATGAATATGTATTAACCTGTAGTTACTAAAATCACAAGAGATTTCTTCATGCACATTGGCTTCTTCTGTGAGGTATCTTCTCCCATCAATCAATGGATTATTTTCAAGATCTTTGTATAAAAATAACTACACAGCTGACTAAGGCCATTTTTAAATGGGCACGGCCAGAGGGTGGGGCTGTGTGTGCTGGGTGGCGTGCACATGCAGTTCTGGTGAGTGGAGGGGGCGGTATCAGATGGGCTGGGACAGGTATGCACCCTTACCCACAAACTGCCCGCGCATGCCCCCACACGGAGCATCCTGGGTTTCCCCCCCAATGGTCCATGTGTGGGCATGAGTGGGTGATGCATGGACCACGGGAGTACACACCCACCCATGCCATCTTCAGATGGGCACTATGGTAGGTGGGGGATGGGTGAGGGGGTGGGCACATCCCGTTTAAAAATGACCTAAGTTTGCACTTCCAAACTAATAGTGAGTTTAACAAGATGGAAAGTAAGTTAGTCTAAGTGTAAATTTAAGCATCTCTGAGCATTCAGGTAGTTGACTACCAGCAAGCAGAATAAGACCACAATCCAGTTAAGCCCAATACCAGTGCAAGGGGCCTTGCATTGGCGCAGAGCCAAAGAAATGTAAGTGGATGGAGGAGTGGGTGTGCGGGTGGAGGCAGAATCAGAGCTCCGATGGCCCGATGGTCACACCCCCTCCGACACCCTGTGGCCACGCCCCCTCTGCCAACATTGCACCAGGAAGCACAGCCCACAGAGGGGGTACACAACCTAATGGCTGAGCCCCACTGCAGCTGTGGGTACCCCACCATGGGAATGTCCCACCAGCCCCCCACAGTAACCTGACCTCCACACCTGTGCCCGCTTACTACTGCTTGGAGCAGAAGTACAGCTGGCGGAGCCACAGGGAAGCAGGCGGGGGTCACCTGGAGTCTCAGGAGCTGCTGCACCCCGGCCCGACCAACCCCTGAACCCCAAGGCACACACCCAGAGCGTGAGAGCCCTGGACAGTCCTTAACAAGACCCTGCTTCTCCCGTGCCTCTCCATGTGTTGTGGTCCTGGGATGGGAGCTGGGTCAACATGGGGAACTAACCGGGGCTCTCATGCTTTGGGGTGTGTGCTGTGGCATTCAGGGGCTGGCCGGGTGGGGGTGTAGCAGCTCCAGGGATTCCAGATGACCCCCATCTGCCCCCCTAAGTACTTCCCTGAACCTTTGCTCCACTTTCCCCTTCCATCCGGGAGTGGAGCTGGATGTGGTGCTGTGGCTGCTGGCACCCCAGTGCCATCCTCTGGTATTGTTTCCCCCGGTGCTGCATCATAACTGAATCGCGCTCTAAGTATTCAGGAAATGAACACTACCTACCTGGTGATTGTTACAAACAATTAGGTAGCTTGTTCCACCTGTCTAAACCAATCCTAAGAGAATATTATGATGATTAATTATTCATATAATGCCAATAATGTACCTGGTGCTGTACAATCATAATTAGAGACAGGTCCCTACCCCCAAGATGTTTACAATCTTGAAAAGACAAAGAAAAGGAGAACAGAGGGGGGAAGAGGGATTCATTAATGAAGTTGTGAAGTCATAGGTGCATGTGCTTAACTTAGTTATAGGAGAGAAGGGATGCATAAGGGGCCTCCAAATGGATTTCACTCTGCTTTCATAATGACTCCTCTCTGCAATACATTTTTTTTCTATCACCTCTGGCACGGCTGATAATTTGTTCCATACTTTGGAGACAGTCAAAAATTGTTTCAGTATCCCCCCTACCCCTGCCTGCCAAATGATTGGCCCCAAAGTCTTACATTGTGTCTGATAAATTGTCAGGTTTGGGTTTTGATGGACCTCCATGGGAAGGGAGTTCCACATACTGGGGCAGTAACTGAGAATCTCTCTCTGAGAATGTTCTTGCAGTATGAACCTGATGGGCAGATGGTATCTGTAGAGGTCACTCCTGGCTGACAGCAGGGATCATAATGGAACACAGGGAGCCTTTCAGATATGAGGAGCCCAAGCTGTTTAAGTCTTTAATGATCAAAAACAGCACCTTGAATTGTGCCTAGAAAGCTATTGGAAGCCAATGCAGACTCTGGGTGAAAGCAGAAATGCACCTTAACTCAACTTTAACACCGCTTTAACATTTCTTATGTGTGTTGCAGGGCTGCATAGGGCACCAATACAGCCCTGCAATATGCATATGAAATGTTAAAGTGGAGTTACGTGCATGTCTGTTTTCACCTTCAAAGCACAGGTGTAATGTCCTCAGGGTGACCCACCCCTGAAAGCCAGGCTGCCACATTACCATAGTATTAGTAGCATTAGTAGCATTGAATGGGAGATGTGTAAAGGTTTAAAAACTGCATTCAAGCTGTAAAATATTATACTTAATTTTAATGTATTTTAAATAGTGGGATGACAATATGAGAAGGATTCTCTCTCAAAGGGTCTAAAGAGATAGCAGATACATATCTATGCAAGGAGAAAGAAGAAAAGAGAGGCATAAAGGAAAAAAATCGGATTCTTTTCTCTTCAGATCTTAGATTTTAGGTCTTTGTGCTGGTAATATCCCACCTGAATATTGCAGTAAATGCACAATACATAGGAGACAGCAAAGCACTTATTCTGTGGAGAAAGCAGGGGTTTGCTTTTGTAATATGATACACAATTTACAGCTCGACACAAAAGTTCCACACTTATCAGTGCATATTTTTAGTATAAAAGAAATGCATTCTGCCCGTTAGCTGATATTTACGATCTGGTGCTAAATTATTAAGATGAGCAAAACAGAACCATCCTTTCCACCCAAAGGGATTAGGTTTTTTAAAAAGTCATTGCATCTGAACAGAAATCATAGGAGATATTGAAGTAACTTTAAAATGTACCTGAGTAACCATTTTATATACTACATCATTTCTACTGCAAGAGTGATCCACTAGCAGTGTTTTGAATGAGTAATCACACTGCCAACTTACAACTGCCCTGAACCTTTGGGCACTGCAGGGAGACAGATTGAAAACACCTTTAAGGTGGGAGTCTAACAAGATAACAGCCTGCTTGAGTCCATATTATTTATTATTATTATTATTATTATTAGCAGCAGCAGCAGCATTTATATAGCGCCAGCGATGTAACTGGCACTTTACAGAGAATAAGATAGACACGGTCCCTGCTCGAGAGCTTACAAGCTAAAGACAACATCAAATACATTTGGATGCCAACTAAGCTTGAGTTAAGAATGTGTGTCTGAATATGGAGAAGCTAATCAAAGTCGCTTGTGCAAACTGGGCAATCTTGACTTTGAAACAGGTTTAACTTAATTTTCATATGTTTAATATGAAGTGATGTCTGGTAATTGTGTTCAACTGGTAAAAGAGAAAGCACATGTTTATGCAATCTGCAAATGTGTCCACACTGGATTTCCAGGTCTGTCAGTGTTACTGGGAACATCTATATACAGCTCACATACACATTCACCTGCCTCACTCAGTCCATGCAGTCCCCACTCAGCCCCCACTGACATTTTTTAGCATATAGCGCTAATAAACGGGCATCCCCCTGTCCACATTTCATATGCTGTTGGAAGCCGCCATTGGTGATACCATTCAGCTCTTCCCTCTCCCCAGCTCTGGCTCTGATAGAAAGGAGGGGTCACAGCCAGGGGGGGTGTCACTGCTTCTGATGGAAAGGGGGGGGGGTCATGGCCAGGGAAGAAGCCTTCCCCTTTCCATCAGAAGCAGCACTCACATGATTAGGCAGCTGTAAGAGGAGAGAGTGATCAGACAGCTGTGAAGCAGCTGCCAGTGGAGAGAGTGGGGGGCACAGGAAGGATCTTCTCCTCTTGAAGCGGTCCAAGCAGGCGAGCACTGCTTCTGAGCTCTCTTGTTCCCACTCTCTCCTCCCGCAGCCTTCTGTCAGCGGAGCGAGCATCCCTTCTTTAGCACCCACTCTAGGAGTGGGTTTATGGTGCTGGCAGACCTGGATGTGAGCGAGGCTGCATGCGAACCTAATTAACAAGATGCAGCAACGTGGGTGTGCATTAGAACACACTGGCCTGCATGGTGGACCTGTGATGTCCTTTGATGACACGTGAGTGTGGAGTGAGTGGGGGCTGCATGGAGGGTGCAGGTAAACATGTGGCAAACGCCTAATAGACGGTCAATCTAATGCCCATCTAGTGGGTGCTAATGTGGGCTATCGTCTTGTTTATTTTCACCCTAAGTTACAGCAGCCTTTGGGTCTGCTCTACCTCATGGTGGCTTCTAAAGCCACAAATGGGCTTTTCAATCTGTCCAGTCTCTCTAGAATAGATGAAGCACAGAGCAACAATTCTTCTAACTGCAGGGATTTTCAGCTTGGTCTTTCTGCCTTGGTGTTGATGTCCTTTTTATATCACTGGCCTTCGGGGATAAAATGGTCTCTCTTTCTGTCTGCTGAAGGATGCCAGGGACTTTTCAAAAAAGTTTTATTCCTCTTGATTTTGATTGCTTGTTCAGTTTGAGGACTGGGCCAACATTGCCCATTATGTGTTGCTTTTCCCACTCTCTGCAATGTAATTCTTAGTGTCTCAGTTCCAGGAAATTGATGTTGTTCTCCCTGTTTTCATTTGGTCACATTTCCTGGAAAATTCTTCCCTTCCAATGGGCTGCTATCATTTCTAATTGGGAGATTTGTGTTTACTTGTCATGGCATCTCGGAGGAAAAGAGTTCCTTGGTTCACCAGAACAAGGAGCCACGTGTTTCTCCTATTTTGGGATAACTAGATTCATTGAGGAATTGTGTGGTGGCAATTTGGTTTGAAATAAAGCCCTGCTGGATTGCCACTTTAAAAACCAAAGAGAGACCTAATAGACAGTAATTGCAGCAAGTATAAGTGGTGCATTGCCAGCACATTGGGCAACATGCCTGTACTCTAGTTCTCCTCTCCTCCTCCAAGACACCCATTTGAAGACAGGAAACACCATACACTAATTTTATTTTTATTTTATTTTTTTAAAAATGACACACTTCATCTGAAGCTGAGCTAGTGACACAAGTTGTTGTGTGCTCTAGAGAGAGGTAAGAGCAATTGTACAATGCAATAGTGTTAACCAACTACTCAATAGAGGTTAATATTTTGAAATCAATGGATTTTGAATGTGATATTTTTGCTATTAAATATAGATCAGAGTGGGAAGACATGTTCTAGATATATATTAAGTATTTTCTGAAAGCCAGAGTAATGCTAATTCAAGTGCAAGAAGATAAAATGTTATCAGATATCAAGTTAAGAGAGTTCAATACACCATTCAAAATATCATTTGAATACATGAAAATAAAGACTTTAAACACTATGATTAAGATGGCTATTCAGTATATAAATAGGCTATCTTATTTATTTTGTGATACTGGTGCAACTAAAATGGAAAAATGTTCAGGTTTTTCTGTTCCATCTAACTTCACAAAAGTAATTTAAAACAAAAATAGTAGGAGCGAGGATCAAGTGAGAAACCAATTTCCTTATTCAATTTGCTACAGTGAGATCCCTGGAATACAGTACTGTGCTACAAACTGAAAGCTATTTCTATATTACCAACGACAATGTATCACCATCAAAAACAGCTGTGACATCTAGAACTTTTGGGAACAGGACTGTCTTATACAATCATAAGCCATCATTTACATTTGATTTACAACGAGGAATAAAGATGTCCTTTCTTTGTTCTAATGTGTTAAACATGAAATTAATAAGATAGAGCCTTCAAAGGTACCCTGTTCCGCTTAGGGATCTTAAATTATGCTCTGAATCAGAAAGCAATTTTTTCTTTCTAGCTTTCCAGTTTTTGAGTAGTAAACTCTTCAGGACATCTTCATTTGTAGAAAGCATATCTGCCTTTGTGGAATTTTCTGCAGAAACAGCTTGTGGATGTACAAGCCATCCTGTAAAATAAGAGGAGGGAGGGGGGAAAACCCCAACCTTGCTCTTCTACCTCCATTTAACACAACTCGTTTGTGTCAGAATAGTTTAGTCCCTTTGTCTACTCTACCTGCAGTGTAAAAATTGTAGCAGCGTCTCTTATGATTTTGTTAATTTTGCCCTTATGAGCCAAACATTCACAAGAGTTCAGAGTCCAGATTTTAAGTACTCAGCATCAACTATTTGTGGCAGCTTTTAAGAGAGTTAAATTCCCCACTGAGATATGAAATAAAGGTGTGAGACCAAGGTGTCTTCTGCCGTTCTAGCTATTTATATCAGTTTTTGTATGGATGATTAGAAATGCATTTGGAAATGAAAAGAAAGGGATAGTGCAGAGAACTATCCAGAAGGGAGCTACTGAGCCACACAGGAAGGGTCCTTTTAAAGCTCTAACCATGACTAATATGCAAAGTCCTTCTCTTTTGCCCCAGTGTTGCCATGTGAAGACAGCATGGGCGTAGGGGCAGCAAGTTAAACTGCAGAGGAAGCGCACTGAAGCTGAAAACGTAAGACAGTATGGGTGCATGAAGCCTAAGTTATAAGCAGGGACCCATGTTCACTGCATTTTCCCCATTGATAGCAATGGGGGAAATTTATTTTATTTATTTATTATTTATAATACTTTGTCTATACCGCCTCCTCCTGCCCAATGGCAGCCTGGGATGGTGTACATCATATAAAACATCATGTATAAAAATATCTAAATATCATCATAAAAAACACATTAAAACCAACAATAATAGAGACCCAAAGAACAAACCCCATTTACCCTGAAAATTAAACCAAACCCTCACCCACTACCCATTCCCCCTCACCGAATGCCTGGCAAAACAGTCAGATCTTGCATTGCTTGTGAAAGGAGAAGAGATCCAGAGAGAGGCGAATCTATCGAGGGAGAGAATTCCATAGCCATGGCACAGCCATCAAGAACATCCGCTCAAACATAGCCACCCGAAGACCTCCAAGCAGACGTCCCCAGCCAACCACAGGGGCCAATCCAGGACATGAGGGGTGAGGCAGCCCTGCAGATAAGTGGGACCCAGGCTGTATAGGGCTTTAAACATAATAACCAACACCTTGTATCAGGCCTGGAAGACTATAGGTAGCCAGTGCAGAGATCAGAGCACTGGTGTTATGTGCTCCTGGAGAGGAGACCCGTCCCCATAAGGAGATGGGCCACCTCATTCTGCCCAGGAATGGCCCCACATAGAGCATGTTCTAGTAGTCCAGTCTTGAGGTGATAAATGCATGGGTGATGGTGGCAAGTTTGGAGCCCGAGATGTACTGTCAGAGGCACCGGACCAGATGTAATTTAGCAAATACACACCTCGCCACAGCTGCCACCTGATCATGCAGGCAGAGCTGTGAGTTGAGGAGAACTCTGAGGCTCTAAACCTGAGGGACCAATGAGGGGCACACTCCATCAAATGCAGTGAACACAGGTACCTGATTATAAGAAAGCACCTCTTGTGGGTATCACTGACCCATTTTGTCTGTATGACAAGGGCCCACAGAAAGGCATTCTTGGTTACCACGTGCATAGTTTGGAACTCTCTTCTTCTGGAGGTCTACCAGAGCCCAAGCTTGAGCATATTCTGGAGGTGGTGTAAAACTTTATTTTTTGGCAGGTGGGGATAGAGAATGGGTGGGTGTTTTTTGGGAGGGTGAGAGTAGGAATTTTACGGGTTTTTTAAAATATATTTTTTGAATGCCCCTTCCTGTCCGGCGGCATTCTTACCACTCTAGCAGAGCTGGCCTCGGAGGTGGTGTTGGGCTCCTCTAGGGCCTTGGTCCTGGGGGACTTCAACATTCATGCCGATGCCGGCCTTGTCAGAGCGGAGCGAGAATTCATGACCGTCATGGCAACCATGGATTTGTCCCAGGAGGTTATCTGCCCGACCCACGTGGGAGGACATATCCTTGACCTGATCTTCAGCTCTGGCCTTGAGATGGGGGGTCCGGTGGTGGGGGAGGTTAGGGCGGTGCCCTTGTCATGGACAGACCATTATCTCCTGCAGGCCAGTCTCTCAGCGCACCCCCTCCAGAAGGGGAAGGGACCAATTAGGATGGTCCGCCATTGGAGGCTGATGGAACCCCAGAGATTCCAGGAGGTCCTGAGGGAGTTAAGCTTGGACCTGGATGGTCACTCTGTCAATGAGCTGGTCCAGCGCTGGAATAGCTTGCTGGAGGAGGCCATCGACAGGGTGGCTCTGAGACACCCTCTGCCTCGGTCTTGTCACTGCAGGGCCCCTTGGTTTACTGACAGGCTGCGGTGTATGAAACGAGTAGGCAGGAGGCTGGAGCGACGCTGGCATTGGACTCGATCTGACTGTTTGCAGGAGGGACAGGGTAAAAATCTATGAAATTTTTATATTTTTACTATTTTGTGGTTTTGCTTTTGTAAACTGCCTTGAGCCTTCTGGGATATAAATATAAATAAATAAATAAATAAATAAATATGTGAGACTAACATTTTTGTCTGCTTACATGGCGCAGAGTTAAGGCGCCATGAAATCACCTTGGGTGATTTCAGATGAGACGGGGCGGCATTTGCCCCGTCCCAGAATCACCCAAATGATTCCCCGCCGGGATCACTCCGGCACGTCCAAAAGACGTGCCGGCTGATCCCGGTGGGGAATCGGGGAGGGGGCGGGGTCGCGTGGTGCAATGTGCAGCCGCACGGCCCCGCCCCCCACGCTCGCCCACCACCCACCCGATTTGACCATGGCCCGGAATCCCACCGGGGATTCTGGGCCATGGTTTGCGGCCAGACATTACTTTCTGTTGGTTCCCGCCGGGGATCTCTTTGACCACGCTTGCGGCACTTGTCTGGCGGGGAGCCCTGGGAGCGTGGTTGAAATTGACCCCATGTGGGAATCGACCATGGTGAACATCTGGCGGCCACCTAACAGATGTTCAGGGCATTTTGGCCCCATGTGGGTATTGACCGTGGTTCACTGTGATCTCGTCACGTCTGAAAATACCCCTTATCTTGCAATTTCCATGCTTTTTGGTGTTTAAGTTTGTTTGAGTTCACCTTAACAACTCAAACAACTTAAGTATGGGTTTTTATACAGGAATAGCAATGCGAAGGTGAGTGCTGGTAAGTTGAGGATAAGAAGACATGTACAACTATTCACTCAAACTGCTCTTTTCCTGGCTTTTACAGGTATTAGTAAAGTATGTTTTATGTTCAGCATCCCTAACTGTAGTACAGTGAAGGTATTGCATGCCAATTATATATGTGTTAAAGATAACTAGGCAGTCAAAGTACATCACATTTTGTCCTTTCCTCAGAGAAAAAAAAGATGGTTTTCTTCATCAGAACATTAGGATTGAAATTTATTAAACCAGAATGGAATTAATATAGTCAGCTACACTGGTCGCTTTTGTGAATTATGCAAAGTAGCATCTTTGGTAATAAGACATATTTTGCCATAAACATTCAGAACATCATCTTGTAATGCAATATCCATCCAAGATTTAAGTTTTAAATATGTCTATAGTTACCAAAAGAGTGTGGCTGTTATGCTGGTCCCAAATGTAAGAGACAGAGACAAAGCAAAATTGAGGCTGAAAGACAGTGACTTGCCCAAGTCCATGCAGTGAGTCCATGACTAAGATAGGATTTGAACCCTAGGGTTTAAACAGATGAACAGAAGTTCCACTTCTGCCTGCGTGAGCCCACTTCACCCCGGGTTGGCTGGTCTGTGTAAAGAGCACTTGCCAGTTGCACATGTGGAGCAGGCTGCAGCTGCTCCCGGGGCAGCCTCGCTGCTGGCACTCCATAACATCCACACTATGCAGAGCAGGGGCGACCAAATCTGGGGCAATGCCCCAATGAGGAGCTGCTCTCTGTCTGCTGGGTGGAACAATGCTGAAGTTCTACACCTGTCTGTCCCTTGCCCCATTCGGCACCACGGAGTTGCAGGCACTAGCCTAGAGTGTTGGGTGAGTGTCCACAACTCTATTATGGTGGGAGGAACTGCACTGGCAGCTTGCGGCTCAGAAAAACTGCTGGTTCGTCTGTTGCAAACTCAGGCAGGACTGGAAGTGGGGAGATGTGGGGGTGGCCAAAACATCCCTAGTCCCCCACTTCCAAGTTAAACACTTTTTTCACTAGGCTACTCAAAAATGAACTACATTTCTGCTCTTGACCATCTGAATGGCTTAGGTACACAGCTCTAGCTGTTAACTGCTAAAAACAGGACTTACGGGATAAAACAAATATTGCAGCGATATTTCAATTTCATTTACCTTAAATGGTTTTTAACATTATTTTGTTTCTGTAGCAACCATCAGTAGCTCTAAGCCAGTTTCCCTTCTGTACTTTAACTTGAAGTTACTAGCATTTCATCAAACCTCCTCTTACTTTAAAGCTGTTTTTTGTGCATTTACTGAAACTGGTTACAGAATTCTAAAGCACTCCTCTTTTTATAAAGAGAGGTGAGTCTTCCCAAATATGTTTTCTATTATCTTGGTACACCCCAAATTACAGATGGCTACGGGTTTCTTCTTTTGAATCTGGCTTTGTGTGTTTGGCCTAACACACATTCTTATACAACTGGGTGGAGAGACCCATGTTATAAGAGCAATAACCTGTGAAGATTACGAGTGAGGAAAACATGGCCTTTTTTACACAAGATGCACCCAGTCATTCCCAGGCACAAATCTGTGTAAGATCCGTGTGAAGTACGCAATGGACGCAGTGAGTAGGGGTGCATGTGCGCTTCTGCCTAACATGCTCCGTTTTCACCAGGTTGCTCTGTGTGTGGGAATGAGTCGGGGGGGGGAATGAATGGGGATGTATGTGTGGCCGTGTGTACCCACCCACCGCACACGGACTGGTGCACCCACGTAACCCCCACCCGGCAGCACCGTGTAAAAATGGCCCAAGTCGCAGCTGTGTTTAGAGGTACAGTGAGGTCTTAGAGTGAAGCCTAACAGAGTGTGGTTTTATAAAAGATATGAGCTTTTAAAGCTTAGCAGCTCATTAATTTTACAGTGATACTTACATGATTTGTTTCACTAAAAAAAAACTGGTATCAGATAGAGATGGCCTTTATCCTATCTTCCCAATTTACCAGAATATCTAGTTATAAAAACAATTTTAATGTACTTTACAAAAAAAGAGATTTGATTTGATTTAGATTTACCAAAATGACTGAGAGCCCAATCTCAGGTTGCATGTACCATATGCAAGTTGTGCACGCACACAATGCACAAGTACCATGCACATACTGCATACAGGTTCTGTACTCAGTGCACATACACACTGTATGCGTACGAACACCTTGGATCGGCCTCTGACATTCTGCCCCTATTGCATTTAATGGCAAAGCATACATGCCTTCAAAGGGGCCAGAACATTACCTTCTGTTACTCTTACTGACAGACTCTTAATCTTAATTACATAAAACCAATGGAACTACTCACATAAAGAGATTGCATAATTGGGCCAAATTAGCACAGAGCTCTTGTGCTTTCCACATATCATTTCAAAAATGGGCTATAACTGAACTTTACAGCAATGTTCTATGTCTGTATATTTGTGTAAAACTGGTTTCTATATAGTTCAAAAAGCATCAAACAAAAAAGGACAAATTGTCTTCCATATCTTTCTTAAAATCTTCATCCACTTTACTGACTATAAAACGTAATAGGATATACCTTTTCTTTGAAAAGCAAAGAAGGAAAATTATAACTAAGTTTACAAGAAAATCACCTGAAAGTTATAAGAAATCCAAGGGGCTCTGAAATAGGATACTATTTCATTTTCAGCACACATTATGGTAATGTAAATCTAGGTGCTATAATTTAGCAAGCAGGAGACTTTACATCAATTTGACAGTCTTATTAGCCTTAGTAGAAGGTGAAACACAAAGGAAGTAGTTATTGTTGTTACAAACGAGCTTTTGGTATCTCCAGTTTTCGAACTTTTAAAACTTCACCTTGGGATTACACCTAAAAATATTTTAGTATGTCAATGGCTATTAAATTTCTCTTAAACAGTTGTGATTTGTTGTTCACATTTTGCCATCTCTACCTGCATTCCTCTGCAAACCATATACACACAAAGTTATATCTTACCTATTATTACTAGTGATTACCAATGCACTGGCTCTAGCTATAGTTCAAACGTTAAGAGTAGATTGAACATAAGCATTAATCATCGGCTTACAAACTGGAGAAAGTTGGGAAGGGACTAGGGAGGACTTGAGGGAAAGGAAGGAAGGCATTTTGACACTATCCTTTCGGTCCAAAACAGCCAAATTGAATTGCCATCATACTCTTCCACCAAAACCCTTTTGAGTCCTTAATTTTTCTCTCTCTCTCCAGCCATATCTAACATTGGGGCCAATCCCATGCCCCATTTGTGCAGCCACATGCACATACACACGCACACACACAACTGCATGATTGGCACGCACACTGTGGGCCCTGTGCCAGGGGTGTGCACAATTTGTGCATGTGCATGCCGCATGTGTGGCACACGCTGATCCGCAGGGCATGGGATTGGCCCTACCATCCCTGCATCACAGAAAGAGGCAACAGACACAAAATCAGTTTACAAAAAGGCTGCAATATTTATCATTTCATTCTGGGGAACAGAATGAAACACTTGGTTATTCCTTTCCAGGTTCGGTGCCTTAGCCATTCCCATGCGAGCTCTTCCATGTCCCATTTATCATCTTTAAAAAATGCTGGTACATCCCTTTGTTGAAGTCCCAAGGAAGGAGAATACCTAACACTGGCCAATGGTATCCTGCTTCGCAGTGCTACTCCCACCAGCCCCCAGAGTCAAAGATGAAGTCGTTGGTCACATATCCCCTAAGTGGCAAAATCCCATCCCTCACCTCATAGGGAGGTGCCTCTCATCTTTCCTTATAACTTTTGTTCCAATTCTCCATCAGTTAAACATTCCCATTGCCCTGGACCTCTGAGTTGAGAATGTGACAGCACAGTAGGTAGCGCTATCAGGCTGAGCCACCCACCTCACTGTGCTAGGCCAAAACTCTGACACTGGGATCCAAACAAGGAAGAGAATCTAGCTGTTTCCCCACCTGCTAGTGACCCCCAAAAACGTGGGTATCGCTGCCACCACCTGCTCCAGTTACTGTTCCAATTACTGTGGGGTCTGTGCAGTCCAGGATACATGAGTTCTGTGATGTTATGGGGTTACAAGCCTCGCAAGGGCACACTGTTCCCCAGTTCCCCGTATCTGGTGTTCTCCCCTTATATGGGGCAGAGACCCTTGGGGTAACTCAAGGGTGCTTAACTTGCCACACACAGACACACACAGTGGGGTACAAGAAAACAGAGAAGCTTAGGCTTTTACTGAGTCAAAAATGGTACAAACATGTATTAAGGTAGGATATGGCAGAATAAGTTCTTGAGCAAATACAGAGTCAGGATTTGGGCTCAGTGACCGATTTGGTTTCCAGGAGGTCTAGACTGTCCCTAGTTGAAAGTTAGGCAGGCATATAGTTCTTTAATTACATGTCCATTCTTCATGTGGTGAAACAAGGTGATCTTAGCCACCTGGGGCAATGTAACTTACGCTGCATTGACATCTGATGCGACAGCAGTGGCAAAAGACTTGTGAGGCAAAGACACAACAGCGCAGAGGAGCCCAATGCTAGAAGTAGCACCGGTGCGAACGGGGTTCTGCCACGACTTTGCTCGCGCTTGTCAAAGCTGGATTTTCTGCCTTGACAAGGACAAGCAAAGCCATGGTAGAACCTGATTTGCACCGGCACTACTTCCGGCATCAGTCTCCTCCCCACTGCCACGTCTTTGCCGCGTGGGTCTTTTGTGCTACCACCACATCAGGTGTGAATGTGGCCTTAGTTCCAGAGCTGTGTCCTGGCTGCAGTCCAGGGGAGGGGAGAGAGCAAGAGAGAGAGCGTTCATGCTCTTTGCTAGGTTTTTGTTAGCTAGCTGGCTAGCTCTGCTCACGTACAGGGCCACCCAGCCCTCACTGCTAGGTCCTACAAATAGGAGGTAGGAGCATGGGGCTTTTGCCACAGTGGTAAATTAACAAAATCTAACTATCCACTCAGGCTTGAATGAACCCTGCAGTTTTACAACATGCAATCAAAGACTGACAGCACTACAGGGAAGATAAACAAAATAAATAGATACATCAGTCTCCTGAGACAATTGACCCAGAAGGGAAAAATGCCTTCCATAAACAAAGGTGACAAGCATAGCCTGTTCATGAGGGTGGGTACTCACATGTCTTATTGCTCCCTTTCTGGATCCGCTCCACCTTCGAGCTACCTCAGCCTTATAAGTGAGGCAGGACAGGGTCTTTCATTACACACTGCTTCTGTCCAAAATGCCCAGATTCAGCCAACAGCCAGATCCATTCAAAAACCTCCTGGTCAACTTAACCCTTTCTTCACTGTTTGCCCTGGCCCAACCTTCCTGCCATGGTCTGAGCATTCTGCTGTCTCCTTCCTAAAAAAGGTGAAAAGAGGCAAGGTCCTTTCCCTGCACATTTGGGTGGGGCAGAAGGGAATTCAGGTACATGTCATCTTCTGTCTTGATTCCTGTAGCCTCCACTCTGACCTTACTGACATTTACACATCCCCCTTCCAGTGCACAAGAAATGCCATTGCCAAGGACATCTTCATCACCTGTTTTTCTGACCATATCATCCTCGGATTCCTCACACCAGTGCCAGACTTTTTGTTGTGTTTCTGCTCCCCAAAAATATCTGAACAAAGTCTTTCATGCTACACCCTATGTATAAATGACACTCCCTTCTTGACGGTGTCCATTCAAATCCCACCCGTCTCACCCCCACAATTCTATGACATGATGACATGTATATGAAACCATTATGACTATGGCTATTATGACTGGTTATGACTATACTGTAGTCATAACTCTCCTGGATTAACTGTCCTGGAGTTAATCACATGCACACAGACACAGGGTGAAAACAGATGTTACGGCAGTGAGGCAACTTCCTGGTCCACTCTGGGGTGAACCACTGTAACCACCACTCCTCAGGGCAGGGAGTGAACAGTGGGCTGTGAACAGTGGGCTGTTCACATATACACCCCCCTCCCATAATCCGGGTATGGGTGCTGATGTCACAGGTCCCTCCATGACCTGGGTTGGCCTGAGGAGCTGTTCACATGAGACAGGAGGATTCCCAGGCCAATGTTGCTCAGTAGGATCAGGCCCTGGGAAGAGCTGCTGCCAAATACCTAATGGGGGGTGTGCCTCTCGGACTCCTCCCATGAGCTGTTTGGTGTATTCACCCAACCCACTAAACAGCTGATGGCAGGTACTGCTCTCAAGGCCCCTCATAAGCTGTTTGGTGTGTGCACCTGGCCTGCCAAGCAGATGATGGGGGCATTCCTCCCGGGACCCCATGAGCTGTTATTTTGGTGCATGCACCCGGCCCACCAAAGAGCTGATTGGTGGAGCATTCTCAAGCTTCTCTGGATGATGCATCCCATAGCAGCTGCCTGCCCGCCCGCCCCAGGGTGTATGCAGGTGAACATCTGGTGGCATCAGAATCAGAACAAACGTGAAAATGACTCCCAGGCCAATGTCGACCAATACGGGCTAATGTCATGTCTGTTTTCACTCACACAACAAATTCGGTCTGAGCTTGATGTATGCTAGGTTTCTTTTATGGATCTCCACCTGTACAAAGGGTGGTTATTAGCGGTGGGACTCTGGGTAGGATTTTGGTTTCTGTTTTTTCATTTTCAGTTCTTTCTGAATTTCAGATCTCGTTTTGGTTTCTGATTTTTTGTTTTTCTCCCATTCGAGTTAATGAGAACAAACCCGAATGAAAAAACAAACAAAATGAAATCAATGAAAAAACAAACAAAAAAAGGAAACAAAATCAATGGAGAAAAAACTGAAGCATCAGAACTGAAAAAAATCAGACATCCATTTTTGGAAAATTTTGGTTCTATCCGAAACTGAAATTCCCACCCATAATAGTTATATTACATGTACTGAAAGGTGATGCAATCACACCATATTGTAATAGTATTCAAGCAGATTTATCTCCATCTGTTTCAGAAATGCTACCTCTCTCCTTTGGGTCATCTATACACCCACGATGAGTGAAAACAGACATATGGGTGACGTGGCAGCTCCCTGACCTGGTGTGGGGAACAGCAGCCGCCACTCTCTGGGTCAGGAAGGGACACCAACCAAATGTGCCCACAGCTGAAGAGTCGTCCTACTGCCCACACTCCCAGGGTAGGGTGGCCACAACAGGCCAAACCGGCCATGCCCCTACTCCCCAATGTGATGGGCTGCCATAGCAACCAACCATAGCATCTGGCTATGGCAACCCCCGCCTTGCGACAGAGATGGTGGTACTGAATAGATACACTGCGCCGCTGTGGCCTGTGTTGTCCCATGTGGGTGGTCCTTAGCCTGGAATAAGTACCTGGGATCATCCAGGGGGACTCATTCCAGGCCAGGCACCTACCCACTCTGGGGCAGTAGTGGGCCAGCAGGGAAACAGATGCGTGGTGAGTCCTAGGCCACAGCGGGCCATAGCAGGCCAGCGTCATGTCTGTTTCCACCCTTTGTGGGTGGAACATATATCCTTTCAATTCCATCAGTATTAAGTGTGGAACCCTGAATACCATGAGTTGACTCATAGACCAGTTCCACTTGCTGTACAGCATAAAGTAGCTGCTGTAGAGTAGAGAATTGGCTCCCTTAGCAGGGAGCCATAGCAAGAATATTACAGACAGAAAGACAGATTGCTAGATGTCAGTCTTGGAAAAAAGAAAATCCCAGAGTGAGGAGTGAAAACAGGTGGGGGAAGGGGAATTCCATCTAAATACGTAGTGTTAGATTGGGACCTAAAAGAGGTGTTTAAATTGTGAGACAGTCATTCCTATATTGATACATCATCAGGATGTCTGTTCACAGTATTACAATATTAAATATAAAATATGAATAATGGGAGCCTCTAGTGCTGAAGAATTCAGAGGGTTTTTTGTTCCTATGAGAGAAAAAAAGAGCATTTTTGCCAAGTGAAAATTTGCAGCTACCCACAGCTGGGCAATACAGCATGTTAATTTTCTTACTGGTATCCACTGATATGGGAAGAGCTGATTAGGAGCAAGCAGTCTTACTGCTGAGTGTAGCCAAAAACCTGCTCTAGACTCTGAACTATGTACACATTTAAATGAGAACCACAGACTAATTTCCCCATTTTGGGGATAACCAAATGTCTTCTCCAATATGTCAAACAGTGCACCATCTGGCCAATTTTCTTCCTAAAATGCAATATTTCCCTTGGAATTGTTGGATTCCCATTAACTTGGCTACTGGAAGCTTTATACAATTAATATTGTCTTAAAGTCAGCTAATACTCTTTGGAACACATGACTGACCCTTTAATTCTTTCTCCTGCATTGTAGCTCCTGAATTTGCCCTCCCTGCAAATGGTCCACTTTTAAGTGGGATGCCATGAGGGATCACTCATTCTTGTCCAACAGAACAGCTATATAGAATGGTGATAGATGTACAACTTGCAGGACAGAATTTTATCTGGCTACTCTGTAGAATCATTGGGACTGCTTACATGAATAAAACAAGGAGTATTTGGCCCTATCACAACAGCTAATATTTTTAGATTTTTTTTGTTAATCCTACCCTATCCCTTAGGCTCAGGGTGACTTACAATTATTTAACTTATTGAATGTAACATTAGCTAAGTAATTAACTATTAAACCCCACTAGGGATGGGATTTTCGGTATTGCCGAGAACTGAAAGTACCCAATAATAGCTCTCAATATCTTGGTTCTTTCTCAGTATGGGCGGTATTGGATCTTTTGCATTGTTTTTTTATTGGATTTTTAACATTGCAGTTTTCCCCATTGACTTCAATGGGGAAAATCTCAATGTTAAAAATCCAATACCGAGAGTACAGTTCTCAGTACATTACATTATAGACGACAATTGTTACCAAGAGTACTGAGAACTGATAAGAGAACCAGTATACAGAGAACTGATACTGATAACATTGAGATTTTGCCAAAAGTCCCACCCCTAATTTCCTCACAATAACCCTGTGAGGTAGGTTAGGTTGAGAGAGCTGTGATGGGCCCAAGGTCACCAAAGAGTTCATGGCTAAGATAAAACTTGAACCAAGGCCTTCCCCTGGTAGAAGTACTGCTCTCTTAACCACTACACCATACTGACTGTCTAATGGTGGTGGTGGTAGAAAGGAGAATTAGTAGCCAACCTTTGGTGAATTCCTTTCTCTCTTACACTCCTTATCCTCCTCCTGTTGGGTAGCTCCGCCGCTGGCCGATAGGAGACAGATGAAAACTTTTTCTTCTTGCACATGCGTATTGTGAGCTACCCGGTCTCCTCAGTCTGTAACCTAGCCGAGTGCCCCTGAAACTCTCTCTTAGTCAAAAAAGCAAAAACTAGGAAAAAATATTGTGCCATACTGGTAAACTGTAAGCTGAGAATAACCTTTGAGAATAACCGGGACCTAACTGAGATCCCCGAACTGATCTTAACCTAAGCTGGGAGAAGGAAATATGTACTCTATGCTGTCTGGCAGGGAGGGTCGGAGGAGGATAAGGAGTGTAAGAGAGAAAGGAATTCATCAAAGGTAGTCTACCAATTCTCCTTTCTCCTCTTACCTCCTTGTCCTCCTCCTGTTGGGATGTACCCAAACAGTCCCCTATTTTATGGGTGGGAGTCGACAGCACTGGTAGAGTCCAGTACCGACTGCAGCACCCGCTTGCCAAACGCTGCCTCTGCTGATTGAAAAGTATTAATTTTGTAGTGCCTCACAAAGGTGTGGAGGGACGCCCATGTTGCAGCCCTACAGATCTCCTCGTAAGAGGCTCTCGCTTTGAAGGCGTATGAGATAGTCGCACTACGCACCGAGTGGGTCCAAATTTGAAGTGGTGGGATCCTACCCCCTGCTTTATAGGCCTCTATAATGGCATGCTTCATCCATATAGACAACAAGGTTTTGGAAGCCTTGAGTCCCAGAAGCCCTGGTCTGATGTTTAGAAACAGGGCTGTGGATTTGCGAAAACCTTGAGTTCTGGCAATGTATATTTTGAGGGCCCGATGTACGTCCAACATGTGCCAGGTTCTCTCTTTGGGATGGACTGGGTTGGGGCAGAATGACGGGAGCACCAACTCCTGTGATCTATGGAAGAAAGAATTTACCTTTGGAAGGAAGGCTGGATCTAATCTAAGCGTCACTGAATCTTGTCGGAAGATACAAAAGTTTTCTTCCATCGACAGTGCTCCCAGATCCGATACTCTTCGAGCTGAGGTAACTGCCACTAAAAAGACCGTCTTTAGTGTTAGGAGATACAAAGAGACATGTTTTAATGGCTCAAACAGGGGCCTTGTTAAAGCTTCCAAAACCAAATTTAGGTTCCAAGAAGGCACCCTGTGTACTACAGGGTGGGGAGAGAAGCCTAGTCACCCTGATAAACCTCTTAACATGAGGGTGTGAAGAGATGGGTTTGTTTGTTGATGCTGCTTGTCTAGCCAACGTGTTGGCCCTAAGTCCCTTATCTAACCCCTGCTGAAGGAAACTCAGGACTTGAGGGATCCCAGGCAGAAGGGTAGCCCCTTCTGCCTGGACCAGGAGGCGAACATCTTCCAGGTGGTCTGGTAAGCTCTTGGTGTAACTGTGGCGATCTGGATCCCCCCTGATGGTTCACATACGCCTTCGCCGTCACATTGTCGGTATATATCAGGAGGTGAGAGCTGGTGCTGAAGGGAAACAGGTGTTGTAGGGCTAGTCGTATGGCCTTCAATTCTAGGTAACTGATCTGCTGATGCATGTCCCTCTGTGACCACACTCCCTGAATGGATCAAGTTGTCGTGTGGGCTCCCCAACCTGTCACGCTGGCATCTGTGGTGAGTATCTCCCTTGTCGGTTCTGAGAGGGGTACGCCCACCTGGAACGTTGTGGGTTCTAACCACCAGGACATGGATCTTTTTAATTGACTTGGTATGGACACCCAAGGATTTAGCCCATTGGTGAGATCGTGTTGGAAAGGTTTTAGCAGCCTCTGCAAGGGACATAGATGAAATCTGCCCCACGTCACCTGGGCCGTGCAGGAGATCAGCAATCCCAGCAGTGATGCTAGCTTCTTGAGTCTCATTCGCTCGTTTGCTTTGAGAATCCTCACTAACTTCAGTATTTTCTGACACCTGGCCTGGGGGACCAAGGCGAGGTTGGAGCCGGTATCTATGATGGTGCCCAGGTGTTCCAGTCTCCTCGTCGGGGAGAGATGACTTTTCTCCCTGTTTATTAGGAAACCGTGCTGTTCCAGGTAGCTGATCGTCTTGTTGAGTTCCTGTAGTGTCTTGTCCAGAGAGTGGGCCCGGATCAGTAGGTCACCAAGATATGGGTGGATGTGAATTCCTTCCACCCTGAGGTTCTCCACCAGTGGTATCAGTACCTTGGTAAACGTCCTGGGTGCCGATGACAGGCCGAATGGAAGGGCCCTGAATTGCCAGTGTTCGTTGTCGTACGCAAAGCGGAGCCACTTCCTGTGAGGAGCCCAAATCGGGAGATGGAGGTATGCCTCCCTGAGATCCAGAGACACTAGCCAATCATCCCTCTGGATACTGCGGCAAATGGAGGTTACTGTCTCCATCTTGAACTTCCTCTTTCTCACGTGGCAGTTCAGGGCTTTTAAGTCCAACACTGCCCTCCATTTGCCCATCTTTTTTGCCACCAGAAATAGAATTTAGTACAAACCTGAGCGATGATGGGTAGGTGGTACTCTTTCTATGGCTTTGGTGGCTGCCAGCCTCTTGATTTCGGAGGTCATTGCGAGGTGTTTTGTTGTGTCTTTTGATATTGGTGATGTCAGGAATCTGTGAGGGGTGGCACTCTGCAACTCTATGGAATAGCCCCTTTCCACGCAAGAGAGGACCCAGGAGTCTGAGATTGAGTGGGCCCATTCCTCGTGGAATTGCTGGAGCCTGCCCCCGACCTGGGGTTCAGCATAGTCAGGCATCCTGTCTTGTCTGACTGGAGGGAGGGCCCCAGGACCTGCGCCTATCGTGCCTCCATGCCCTGAAGCCTCTTCCCCTAAAGGAGAAGTTGGGGGTGTAGCCTCTCTGAGAGTGTGACTGGAATTTCCTGGAGGTGCCTCCAAAACCCCTGAAATGAAAGGGATGCCCCCAAAAGGAACCCCTCCTAGCGAACAACTGTTGTAGGGTCTTTGTCTTGTCTTTGCTTGAGGCCTCCTCCAACACCTTTTCCAGGCACACTCCGAATAGTTTAGACCCCTTGTATGGGGATGCGGTGAGCAGGTTCTTCACAGTTACATCTCCATCCCAGGAGTGTAACCACACCCTGCGCCTGGCTGCTATATTATTAGCTACCGCCCTGGCCGACCATGTTAGATTGTCAGTGGTCGCATCTGCCAGGAAGGCGGCTGCCATGCATATCCTGGAGTTTAGTCTCTGGGATTTTCTCTCAGATATCTCTGGGTCCTGTAATTCTTGCATCCAGGCCAGCATGGCCCTGGATACGTAGGATGATGCTATGCCTACCTTCAGAGAGGCGGAGGTGGATTCCAAGGCTTTTTTGAGAGCTGCATCCACTGCTCTGTCAGTCATATCTCTAGAGTGGCAAGCCTCCTCAGTTGGGAACACTGTCTGTCTGGCGAGGGATGCAGCCCCCGCATCCACCTTGGGGTTTCTAAACATAGGGTCCTTCCTCCCGGAGAAGGAGTATAAGGAGTCCTGGGTTCTGTTCATTTTAAAACCCCTGTCTGGGTGCTTCCACTCTTCGAGTACAAGTCTCTTGAAGGTTTTGTCCAGAGGAAGCCCCTGGTCTCTACCATGGACCGTGGGAATGTATTGTCTAGTCTTCTCCTCCTGCGAGTCTGATGAATCCTCTTTGGAGGACTTCTCCTGCAGCTGGAGGGTCTTTACAACCTGAGTTACCAATTCGTTTCTATACTGCGAGGGGAATTGCCTCTCTCCTTAGGTTCAGAGGATGGTTCTACCCACTCCCCTTCCTCTAAATCAGAAATCTCCTGGTCTGATCCTGAGAAAGATTCAGGCTCCACCTGACACTGCCCAGAGAGTGCGTGAGGTGTCATTGCAGCCTGCTCCCCTGGTCACTTTCCTCAGAGGAGTCCAGTAATGTGCTTATGGTGCCCTCTGGTGGCCTTTTAGACTTCTTTTTTGGGGCCCCTGAGTTTCCTGCCTTGGGGGATTTTCTAGTGGGCCTGTCTGCACAGGGGCTCTTTCTCTTGGTCTTTGGTTTTGTTAACTGCCCCAGGGTAGCCAGAATCTCCCCCATTGATTTTTCTGGGGAGGCTAGCCGTACCTGGGTCTCCTGGCTGTCCTGTGGCAAGGGGGATACTGCCTCTGGCTGTGGTAGTGACCCCACGCGGGCATGAACCACACTTATATTTGCCTCAGAGAACTGGGCTGTTATAGGGTCTGCCACACACAGGTCCCAGCAGCACTGCCCCTGTTCGCTGCTCTGTTCAAGTCTGGGGTCAGAGCCCGGCCGCACTGTCTCTGCCCCTGCTTGTTTCTATAAGTTTTGCTTTTCTGAGGGAGGCTCTAAGGCCCAGCTGCGCTGTCCCTGAGCTCCCTTTTTTTCTTTTTTCTTTTTTAATATACTTCTTGGAGTGAAAAAATGGCTTCACGAATGCTCACGGGCCCGGCCACGCTGTCCCGGTGCTTCGGGGGGGGGGGCCGCCGCAGTGCAGTTAAACCACGGGGTTTCCCCTGAGGCAGGACTATGCCTCCTTTGTGAAAGAACCCCCGAGCTTCAGCCACGGAAGCTAACTCAGTCTCGTACCCCCTCTAACTGTGCTCTATTTCTTTCTCTTTTTTTTTTTTTTACAGAATCACGGATCTGCGCCGATGTGTGTCCTACCAGCCAAAGGCAGATGAACGGACAGAGGAGACCGGGTAGCTCGCAGTACGCATGCGCAAGAAGAAAAAGTTTTCATCTGCCTCCTATCGGTCAGCGGAGGAGCTACCCAACAGGAGGAGAAGAAGGAGGTAAGAGGAGAAGGTGAGATTTAAAATGGCGCGAGACAAAGACATGGCAGCGGGGAGGAGCCCAATGCCGGAAGTAGTGCTGGTGCGAATAGGGTTCTGATGCGACTTTGCTCACAGATGACAGGGCGCAAAATCCAGCCCCGTCATCCATGATCAAAGTAGCAGCAGAACCCCATTCACACCAGCACTACTTCCGGCATCAGACTCTTCCCCGCTGCCATGTCCTTGCCTTGCAGGTCTTTTGCCACCACCACTGCCACAACCTAATGATGAGTACAATACTCCATGCAGTAGGATTGCTTGCAGTAAGGTGCTGCCCAATATGAATAAAGGTATGCAAATCTACTTCTAAACCATTTAATCAACAAGGTGTGTTGGAGGGAGGACCCAGTCAAGAGGCCAGAGCCTCAAGCTGATGTAAATAGGCTCCACTGATTACAAATGAGCTATGCTGATTTACCCCAGCTGAGGGGCTGGTCATAGATGTAGTTAGGGTTTTTTTCTCTTATTGTTCCACTGAATTTAAAGGAGCAGCATCGGCAACTCAAGTCTGTTATAGTTAATGCAAATTTACTTATTATTGTTCAATGAAAAATGACTCTAAGCTACTGTACTGTGATTCAAATCTGCTTTGTCTTTTAAATGTAATTGTAATGTAATGCTTTGCCAAATTCTGAACTCTCTCCTTAGAAGTACAAATGCATCATCTGAATTAAATGCCTTTGCTCAAAGACCAAAAAAGGCCAATTGTAATACATCAAGTACACATCCTGCAGTCAGTGGATTATGAAAATAATTAAACAAAAACAGTGAAACTTGAGCACAAGTTCATTGTTAGAAAGGAATGGATATCACTTATCTTGATATGCACATAAAGTCATACAGAAAGAGTTTACAAGAATCTGAATTAATTTTCTTAATACAATTTTGTGTTTTGAAAGAAATGTTTAAAAGTACCATAAACTATAATGGATTGATGGAAAAATAGCTGTCTGATTGTTGCTACTTTAGAAATTATAGAGGATGATTGTTACAGTGAAAAATGGTGCTGCCATTCTAGTCTGATGGCTGAACATAAATACATCTTCTACATTTTCCTGATTCATTATCTTAGCTTGTGCATGCAAAAGGAATTATCTTTTACATGCTGCAAAGAGTCTACAATGAATAAAACGTTAGTATTTTAAAAAGGAAACCTATTATGCACAACAATGCTCAATTTATTCATTGAGATTTAAAAATTAACCTAAAAGAGTACTGTTCCTAATCTTTGAATGTGACAATATACACCTCTGTATAACACATACTTGTGGATTCATATATTAACTTTGGGAGTCAAATGGAGGTTATCAATTGACGAGCAGTCTTAATTATACAAACAAGTAGACACAGAAATAATTGATTTCTCTTTAGTGGGAAATGTATCCTATCAATAAATAATAACATACATCTTTCCAAACACAGATTCTAACTATATAATAAAAGCTGTTGATTAATTTCAGAGCTCTTGAAACAACTGGTGTTTTTTCACCCACATTTCAAACTTAACAAAGAACATCTGTGAAAACTACAAACAGTTTAAGCTGTGAATGGTACCAACGATAGTTACTGTTGATATGCAAGTAGTAGCATGTTAATGGTGTGCAGGGTTTTACAGCAGATGTTAAACACCAAATGAGAACAACTCGTAACCCACTGAGTTTACAAAAAGTTGGACAAGTTTAGTACAGGCAACAAAAAAGGCATGGTATGATTTTATGAAGAGGTGTTCAGTGGCATGAGAAGATGGATGAAAGAAGTGGATGCAAGATATAGAGGGATGCACGCCTCTGTCCTTGGCCATCTCCTATTCTCTATCTATACCCTGGCCCTAGGCAAACTCATTGCCTCCCATAGCTTCCATCCAATATCACCTCTACGCTGATGACATGACACTCAACTCTATCCCTCTACTCCCTCTCTTTCTCCATCTATTCAAGCTCGCCTCACCAGCTGTCTCTCTGACATCTCTACCTGGATGTCTCAACGTCAAATCAAACTCAACATGACTAAAACTGAACTTCTTATCTTCCCCCCTCAACATTCCTCTCCCTCTTCCCTGCTGATTCTCATTGACGGGGTCACCATTCTTCCTGTTCCCCAAGCCTGTAGCTTAGGCTTCATCTTTGACTCACCCCTTTCTTTTAAACCCTACATCGACTCTGTTGCCAAATCCTGTCGCTTCTCCCTCCATAACATTGCTAAGATTCACCCTTTTCTCCTCTGCCAAAACCCTTGTTCATGCTCTGGTCATCTCTCGCCTCGATTACTGTAACCTCCTTCTCACTGGCCTCCCCCGCTCTCACCTTTCTCCCCTTATCTCCGTCCAAAACTCTGCTTCCAGGGTCATCCACCTTGCCTGTTGCTTCGACCCTTCCTGAACGAATCCTACATAAGCTCCCCTGCTCCCCTAACTGCCTTCGTCCCTTCTCCCAAGCTGCCCTCCCCACACCTGGAACTCCCTCCCTGCCCACATCTGCCTCGCCCCCTCCCTTCGTACCTTCAAATCCCTCCTCAAGACCCACCTCTTCCGCTCTGCCCTCCCCGACTCCTCGGTCCCCTCACCTAACTCCTGATGATACCCTCCATCCAGTACAATCTGTTACCTAAGGTCTGTGTACTCATATCCTCACTACATGGACCAACCAGCCATCATTCTCGATGTAACCAACCAAGCATGTGCACCTGGGACCTTGCATCCTCATGAATGTTACACTACTTGTCTCTCTCTCTGTTCCCTTTCCTTCATCTCCACCGCCACCCTGTCTCTCAGATTGTAAGCCCTAGGGCAGGGACCATGTTTATTCAATTACTTTGTAAAGCACCAGGTACATTGCTTTCACTATAAATGTATGATGATGATGATGATGATTGATGATGATGATGATGATGATTGATATGATATGATATATTAGCTGCAGGATTGTAGGTTATACAGTAAGGCAGGACAAAAGTATCCATGATAGAGGAGAAGACATCTGAAGGAATTAGTTATAGAATCAGTTGTAGGGTAGGACAAAGACCTACACAGATGTCAAGGAGGTTGCTAGAATGGAAGTTGCAAAGAAGCTAGATGGAGAGTCAAACAGTTGTTGAGAGTGAACAATGTTCAAAGAAATAGCAGGTGACAAGATGAAGGGAACCCGATTGTGAATATATTGAAGAGTGACTGAGATGAATACAATTCTCTATCACTGTAAATTGATGAGATGCTATAGAAGTCAATAGAATTATACCCATTTAAACCATTGTCCCAGCCTCTCTGTAGTCTGTGGAATTGATCCATTATCAATGTAAAAGCAAATCACTGAGATTAGTATTTGGATATTGTGACTAAAAAAGAATGCTTGGAATAACTAACGCTAGAACCTAAGAACCAGATCTTCAGCTAGTATGGATTAAAATAATAGGCATGGATGTAACAACAGGGAACATGGAGCAGTCACATCCCACGTAAAGGAAAGGAAGGTCCCTTAATTCTGGCACTGTTCACACTAAGGCATGCCAGCAGACAGGAACAGTCTCCAGTCACTGGAGTAAATTGTCTCCAGTAAATTGTTTAGACCATGGATTTAAAATCCTACATGTAGATTTATTGAAACCATGGAGCAAAAGAGAAATTTTATGCATCACCCCTGAAGAAGTAGAAAAATCCCTAGGTCCAGACCAACTAGGAACAAAGGAAGAAGGTCTGTTCAGCTGGATGAAGAACTAACAGAGACACAGCAGCTAGACCTCAACTGGCTTATTCAGCAGTGTCCAGACATATTTGACACTGCCAGGCTGTACTAGAGACACCGAGCACCATATCACTTTGAACCCTGAAGTACCTCTTCACTGGTGGAGTTGATACCCTCCACAAGGAACTTAGACAAATGTTACACTCGGACATCAAAGAATCCTCCAAAAGTCTGTGGTGTAGTTCTTTGGTATTAGTACCTAAACCTGATGGATCAATGCTGATGTGTGTTGACTTCCACGATTTAAATTCAGTCTCTGCTTAGGATTCCTACCCCCCATCCCGTGAGTTGAGGAATTCTTGGAAGAACTGCCCCATATGTATCTACTCTTGATTTAACCATGGGCTACTGGCAAATACCCCTGTCTGAATCATCAAAATCACTGATAGCACTTGCCACCCCAATTGGATTATTTCAGTTTAAAAGAATGCCCATTGGCCTTCACAGTGCACTGGCTACCTTGGTTTTACACACACATTTCTCCTGGATGTTTGCTGTTACATCCTGAACTTTCTGTGTGTCTAAATCACTCACCCAGATCTTAAATATCCGGATCTTTGAACTTCTATGTGAAACTTCTCCCAGAACTTTTGTGTGTAAAAGGTTCTCCTGGTAAACTGCTTTGCTCCAGGCAGCTGTGGTCACTTGGTTTCCATGGCAGCCTGTCACGTTTACAGCTGTGGCTACTTTAGGCTGCCTCAGGGCAGTGTTTGTGTGAAGAATGCATCCAGGAACTGCCTCAGGGCAGTGTGTGTGTGAAAAATGCATCCGGAACTTACTTGTGGACTTGTAAACCCAGAAGATTGAAACATCCGGAACTTTAACGTGTGT
>QEPC01001504.1:306102-320293 GCA_003113815.1 Sphenodon punctatus
TTTGTGTGTAAAAGGTTCTCCTGGTAAACTGCTTTGCTCCAGGCAGCTGTGGTCACTTGGTTTCCATGGCAGCCTGTCACGTTTACAGCTGTGGCTACTTTAGGCTGCCTCAGGGCAGTGTTTGTGTGAAGAATGCATCCAGGAACTGCCTCAGGGCAGTGTGTGTGTGAAAAATGCATCCGGAACTTACTTGTGGACTTGTAAACCCAGAAGATTGAAACATCCGGAACTTTAACGTGTGTGTAAAAATGCCCAATGTTTTATAGATAACTGTTAGCTCAATATTTCCACTTCATCTCTAAACAATGTAGTTTATAGTCAGGTCGAGTAATCTACGTCATTTCCAATCAGTATTGAAAACACTCTGAGCCACTTGTGTAGTGTCTAATCCCAGGAAATGTCACCTGGGAAAGGTGAAGACCCATTTTCTTGGTCACGTAGCAAGGGGTCTCATCCAGCCCCAAGCCTTCAAGATAGCAGCCATACAGAATAGCCCATGACCCAAAACGAAGAAAGACTTGGAAAACTTTCTGGGACTGATTAATTATTACTGAAAGCATATCCCAAATTGTGCAAATATTACCTTCCCTCTTATGGAACGCATAAAAAAGAAGGCGCCTACTCAGTTTCAATGAGATAAAAGGTGAAAGCCACTTTCCTCCAGTTGAAGCAAATTCTCACATCGGTTCCAGTGCCCGGATTTTGACAGACCTTTTTGCCTCCAAACAGATACCTCCTCTATCACAATTTCAGTAGTACTGTCACAGGACTGGGAAGGAAAAGAATAACCAATCCTACATATTAGTAGCAAGCTGTCTCCATCTGAACGAAATTACTCTACCATAGAGAGAGAATGCTTTGCCATCCATTTGGCCATAGGGATCCTACATTATTATTTACAGGGCTGCTCATTCCAACTAGTAACAGATCATAATACCCTTAACTTGGGGCCTTTTTAGAAGGGACACATTTCTCTCGCATCTTAAAAAGCTGTCTTGGGGAAAACCCCATAGGGGGGTGGGATTCAGACACTCCCCACTGGACCAGAAGTCACCAGGGTGCCGTTGGAAACCACGGCAACAAGCAACTCCCAGAAGTTTTGAGACGCTGACTTTTAAGACCTTAGCTATTAGGGACTTACCTAGTCCGTGTCTCAAAACTTCTGGGAGTCACCTGGCACCACTGTTTCCAACAACACCCAGGTGACTTCTGGTCCAGCAAGGAATATATGAATCCGCCCCCCTTCCCTGGAGGTTTCCCTAAGCTGACTTTTTAAGCTGCGGGAGAAATGTCTCCCACCTAAAAACACCCATGGCTACATGTAATGAAGAACTCAAACTCACTACTCACCCAGTGGTCTATTGCCCTGCAACCCTTTAATTATATTATCAGTGATTAAGCTAGGATGCAAGCTAAAAAAAAATGGACTTCCTTTCCAGCCTTCCGGAATGAGATGGTAGGAGAATTCTCAAACCATCCACTCCTCGCACTGCACAGAGGGACAGGACTGCATGTAGAACATCACTGTAGAACATACACTAGGGGTGTGCAGTTAGTTCATTTTTGTTATTATGATAACAAAAATGAAAATAATAATGAAAACAAAAAGAAAAACAAATTTTAGTTTTCAAAATAATAGGAAAACACTGAAAAATATATTTCTGACTATACCTTTTTGTTTCATATTCAATTCTGATATATCTTGGGGAGATTGTATCCCTAATACAGGGCACTATGTGAACCAAATTTTAGCAAGATTGTTTTATGGAAACCAGTTTTATAAGCAATTGAATGTTGTGATTTTTAAGAAAAGCTGCATACACATTCCTGGCTATAACTTCTTTATCTTCCTTCCAAGTTGCATGAAACCTGTGAAGATTATGTCCCTCTCCAAGATAACAAATCATGCCAAATTTCAGAAATATTGGATAAAGGGTCCTGAAGTTATAAGCCATTAATGTGAACATGCATTTCCAGCTGTAACATTCCATCCTGTTTACAAGACATTTGGCAGGAATGTATCCCACATATTCCCTGTCATCTCTGACAACCTACAGGACAATGTGGAAAAGCCCCGCAATTTTATAAGCAATTGAATTTGTCCCCTTGAAGACCATTATTCAGGTAAATAGCAGCACAAGCAGTGCCAGTCAGAGGCAGGCACCTGGCATGGCAGGGGGAGGGAGCTGTAGGAGGGAGGAAGGGGAGCAACCTAACAGACTGACAGACACATTCACTGGCGAATTACTGCATGCTTCCAGCTTTACAGGAACAATCGGTGGTGGCTTTGAGTTGGGCACAGGGGTCGACCCTCAGGTGGACATACAAGGGACATAACTGGGACTTTGGGGATAGCATCCCAGCAATCCGGAGACATGGTTTACACATCCAGGCTGGCCAATTATCATCACAATCACATCCTGTCGCACTGTGACAGAACATCAGAGAATCTCTATTGGCTCTTCAACTTCCCAGTAACAAGTGGGGGAGAGAAGTTGGGATGGTCACAGCACAGAATGAGGATATTGGTTTACATTTCTGCTGGACAATTGGCAGCACAAACAGATCTTATACCACAGTGACACGTAAAAGAATACCTGGCATAGGCCCATTCTCTGCATACACTGTGCAGACTTGTAAAATTGGGACCCTTTATCACATCTTTCCAATATTTGGCAAAGATGATCCTGGACATGTGAGATATAGCTCTGAAAAATTTCATGTACACTGGTTGGACTACAAAGATGCAACAAACAGACAGACATTTATAACTTAATTGCTTATACCACTAAGACCCTTTATCCAATCCTTCTGAAACTTGGCATAGGTAGTAAACCTGGGGAGAGGTATAAACCTGTCAGGTTTCATCCACATTAGATGGAAGACAAAGATGTTACAGTCAGAAATGTATACGCAGAATTTAGCAAAATAACATAATTTGCATAGGGGAAGAGAGTGGGAAGGAGTGCCATGGCCCCCCTGTGAGAGGGGTGCGTGAGCATCGGGGAAGAGTGTGGGAAGGAGTGCCACATCCTCCCTGTGAGGGAAGGTACGGGCAGGGGGAAGAGGGTGGGAGGGAGTGGCCTGCCAGTGAGAGGGGGTATGGGCACTGGGTGAAGGGGTGGGGGACTTTTTATGAGTTGGGTAGAGAGAGGGGGGGTGTCCCTGCCTGCCAGTTTGTTCAATCCACCTCTGGGGATGCAAGGCTCAGGGGACCCTCTCTGGCTACCCATTCCCCTGGGTTCTTTTGGACTCCTTCACCATTGCCATCTTAGGGGGATGGGGATTGACAGCTGTAAGCAGGGAAGGGGAGCCTTTTTGGGGGTAAGGAAAGCAGTTAATGGGATTTTTCTGGGCATGGGGATAGACCGGTGTGGGGGGGATAGACCAGCAGGAGGGGTGGGGGATAGACCATCGGACCTATCAGGAGAGGCACTTGGTGTCTGTTCCCTTGTTTCACTCCCCCCCACCCCATCTCAGGTTATTTTGGGGCTAAGGCCAGTAGGGACCCCTTATCTGACACTGATGCTGCTTAATGCAATGCCGGTGGTAAATAAAACAACTACCATCCATGATTTGATTCAGGATGAGGCTGCTGATCTCATATGAATTACAGAGACTTGACTGGATGAAGCATATGGAGTAGTAATGTCCCAGATGGTACCAGCCAGGTAGTCTGCAGCATCAGCTTAGGGTCGGGGATGGGAGCAGAATGGCTGTGATTTGTAAAGATATCTTGGCCTTTTGGAGGTATCTGGTGCCTAACTCATTTGATATAGAGTGTGTCCACATGTTGGATTTGACTGGGGATAGATTGGAGATCCTCTTGGTTTACCAACTACCCCACTGTACAACTGATTCCTTGATTACTCTAACCGAGCTGGTCTCAGAGGTGGTGTTGAAATCACCCACACTTATTGTCTTGGGTGATTTCAACATACACTCTGAGGTTAGCCTTTCAGGGGAGGAGCAGGAGTTCATGGTCACCATGACAACCATGGGCCTATCCCAGATAATATCTGGCCCAACACATGAGGCAGGACACACATTGAATTTGATGTTTTGCACCAGCTTGGGGACAAGGGTTCCAATTATCGGGATGCTGTCACAACACTGTTGTCATGGTCGGACCATTACCTTCTGAAAGCCCAGATCTCAGTCCTCTTATGCCCTCGTTGGGGTGGAGGACTGGCTAGGTTGGTCCTTCCCTGGAAGCTAATGGACTGTTTTCTAGAATTCTCTGGGAGTTTTATCTACTTCACTGAACCTATTGGCTACTCTGTCGATGACCTGGTTGCCTTGTGGAATGACATCTTGACCATGGCCACTGACACAGTTGCACCCAGGTGTTCACTCCCACCCCTGTGAAAGTACAGGTCCCCTCCAGAATACAGAGGACCTGAGGCAGCTGAAGTCGTTAGAGCACAGGTGGCACTCGACTCATGCTGAAGCTGATCGAGGACTATGCCATGGGTGTGATGGCGGCAAAGAAAGCATTTTTCACTACTATCATAGCATCTGCAAAGTCTTGTCCAGTGGAGCTGCTTCAGGTAGTGAGAGGTCTAATTAATCCAGCCTGCCTCTCCCTGGAAATGGAGTAATCTAATGCCCGCTGTGACATTTTTATTACCTACTTTACAGACAAAATCTCTCGTATTCACCATGACTTGGGTGCTGCCATTTTACATGCAGAATCAGAGTTTGGGGTTATGGAATTTCCATCCTGTCCTGTTTCTTTGGATCAGTTTCAATTGTTATCACCTACTGATGTGGGGGAGGTGCTTGGAGCCATGAGGGAAACCAGTTGTGAACTAGATCCTTGTCCGTCCTGGCTTGTGAAGGGTAGATGCTGGGGCTTTTTCTGGTTGGGGTTGCCAATGCCTCCCTTTGGGAAGGTATGGTGTTGGATGCCCCTAAAACTGCAGTTGTCCTGCCCCTGCTTAAGAAGCCATCTTTGGACACTGACTCTCCGGTCAGCCTCAGGGCCAGCCTCTTGCCCTGTCTCATTTTTAGGGGAGGATATTCAACAGGTGTTTCCCAACAGCTCCAGGTTCTGAGATGAACCTCCAGGCATTGAGATATGCTGGCAGATTCCTGGAACCATTTCAGTCAGGTTTTCACCCTGGGTATGGCACGGAGACTGCATTGTGGCCTTGGTTGATGATCTGTGCCTGAAAATAGACAAGGGGAGTGTACCCTGTTGATCTTGTTAGATCTTTCAGCGGCCTTTGATAAGTTGATAATGAGATGTTGTTGACACAACTATGGGACCTGGCGGGAATGCACGGGAACGCTCTTAAGTGGTTCTGCTCCTTCTTGTCGGAGAGGACTCAGAGAGTGGTGATGGGAGATTTCTTGTTGTCCCCTCGAGTCCCACAGGGTTCTATTCTGTCTCCCCACTTGTTCAATGTGTATACAAGGCCGTTGGGTGAGGTCATTCAGAGGTCTGGTGTGAAGTATCATCAATACACTGACAACACCCAGCTCTACCTCTTTTTTATCCAACCCAGGCTTTGCAGTCTTGGTGTTCACCCAATGCCTGGCCGCTATTGGGGATTGTATGAGGGTGAGTTGATTCAGGCTAAATCCAGACAAGATTGAGGTGATGGTGCTGGCCCTGTAACCTGCAGGGGATTGGGACTCCTGTTATAGATGGGGTCTGGCCCCCTCTGGTCAATCAGGTTTGCAGCCTTGGAGTGCACCAAAAGTAGCACAAGTGTACCACAAGTGTACCATGGTCATGGAGGCAAGACATCCAGCCTCATGGGTGGGAGCCACCTTATTATTTCCCCAATGGGGAGATTGCTTTCATTTATATAGAACTTATTGTACTGAGCTTGAACACCACAGGGACAGGACAGGCTTTGCACATACTGGGGGAGTAGGCTGGCTATGAGGAGAGGCTAGAGGTCAGAAATCTAGTCAAACTCAGACCCTGAAGGATTCTTAAAGAGACCTCAGGCATTGTCTCCAAGATTATCCCTGATAGTAGCTGTGCTAGACTAGCACCGTTTTTAGACGAGCACGCGGTGTGCTCGCGCGGGATTAAAAAAACTCCACGAGGAGAGATTAGATGATATGCCGCCAGCAATTGCGTGCATGACACAGCGACGCGCATTCTTTTCAAGCCACGAACTGACCGGGAGTCTGATCGAGGAAGGTCATTCGCAGCTTGAAAAGAATGCACGTCACTGAGTATTTTCAGATGTTACGAGATCACAGTGAACCACAATCAATTCCCTGTGGTGGCTGTGACCGCATAACATCTGATGGGGGGAACGGATGTTCCCCCCAGATGTTACCACGGCGGGGAATCACTTTCGCCACGCGAGCGGCTGAAGCGGCGGGACCGGCGGTCATCTCATGGCGAAGGCGATTCCCCGTCGTGGTGAACTCCGTTGTCACTTCTGGACGTCGGCCACGGCCCGGAATCCCCGCAGGGATTCCGGCCCGTGGCCAATTCGGGTGAGCGCTGTGGCTGCATTGGCCGCGGTGGCCGCCCATCTCCCCAGAGGGTGGGCAGCGGGGAGCATGGAGGGGGAGGGGCTGTGCGGCCGCACATTACACCGTGCAGCCCCGCCCCTCCCCGATTTCCCGCCGGAATCCCCCGGCACGTCTGTTAGGGCATGACGGGGTCATCCCGGTGGGGGATCAATGTATTGATTTCATGACGGGGCCAATTGGGCCCGTCATGTCTGAAAATACCCACCATTTCATGTGACGATTGCTGGCAGCGTCTCGTCTAATCTCTCCTCATGGGGTTTTTGAAACCCCACGCGAGCGCACCGCACACTCGTCTAAAAATGGCCCTATGCTACTAAGGACTGTATAGAGGCTGTGTCTGTGACACATCAGAAGCTAATTCCCCCAAATGCTTCCACCAGCACCCCTACACGGCCTGGAGAATTGACGCCATCACATATGGCCTGACCCAGTAGAGCACTTCTTATGTTCTTATTAATAGGGATTTCAAAATCTGGCACGTTCTTATGCAACTCAGTCCTTATTCCTTGTTTAAATCAGTACTTGAAGGGATCTGAAAATTCAGTCTAATGCTGAAAATGTGCATTTGTGAATTTAGAGTTGAAAATCACATCGCATTTGTGAAATGTGCTTATAAAATTTGCAAAGAGATTGCGGGATTGTTTAGAAATTTTATTCCATACTCAATAATTTGACATTAGATAATAGATAAATTGATATTATTTATTTGCATCTATATTTGATATGTTATGTATATTGATATTAAAAATGACTATATTGGTATTTGTTAATCTGCAACTCATTTTTTCAGAAATTTCTGATTGGTTTGTTGTAGTTACATAGGAGAAGGTATGATATTTGACTAGAGATCCAGTAACTGTGCAGTACTTGGGTGAGGAGGTAGGGGGAAGCCCACATTCAAGTCTCATTTTAACCATGAACTCATGCATGACCTTGCCTAACTTACCTCACAGGATTGTTGTGAAGATTAAATGTTGAGTTTATTAATGTTAGTTGTTAGTGTTACAGTTAATAGGTTTTTTTAAAAATTGTAAGCCACCCTGATCCTAAGGGATAGGGTGTGTCTGGGATAAAAAAAAATCTAAATAAATAAATAGATGAGTGAATTTTGCCAATTTGTAATAATGAGTAACAAATTAAATCAAGTATCAAATGATCAAACAGTGAATTATGCAAGTATAAAATATTGAATTCAAAATAATCACATTAATTCTACTTAAAGTCACTATGCAAAAAGTTGGATTTTTAAAAAATGAAACTGAAAGATTCATCATTAATGGAAATGAATCTCTGTATTCAATTCACAACATGAAGAAGCCCAATTGATTT
The DNA here is from genome assembly GCA_003113815.1 of Sphenodon punctatus. Taxonomy (NCBI): domain Eukaryota; kingdom Metazoa; phylum Chordata; class Lepidosauria; order Sphenodontia; family Sphenodontidae; genus Sphenodon; species Sphenodon punctatus. The sequence continues at coordinate 313,936 of QEPC01001504.1, forward strand.
AATACCCATTTAAATGCATTATTAACTGAGATTCCTCAAAACTGTGGGATGACTCACAAAAGAAAAGACATCCATGGCAAAGAAAGAAAGATTTTCAAATTGACTGATCACCGATGCCAATAAAAAACACAGATAAATGTGGTTGTTTTGAGGTAGCTCAATTCATTTTTTTAAAAACAGTATCTCACAGTGGGAAATAAACTAATATCTCAGCATGTTATGAGGCATTCCTTAGTGACTCCTATCCTTTTCTTCTGAATAAGACATGAAACTGATGTCCTAAAAGCTTCCATGTCACCTGATACACGTGTTTAATATGGAACAAGCAAGCTTATAAAGATGATCGCAGATTTTTTTCAATTCCCCAAACATTTAGTGTCCACTTCTAACATCAGATATACAGACACATCGAGTATGTTGAAAAATCAGCTACGTATGCACAATAACAGTTTTGGGGGGGAAAAGAGGAAGTGATATAAGCTGTCTGCTGTGCCTGAGGATAGAATTCAGCATTTATACCCGGATAAGGTCCGTAGTTACGTAAAGTAGACAATTGTGTATATAGTTGCTGAACTGTTGTTATTGAAAAAAATTATATATATATATATATATATATATATATAAATAAAATAAATAAATAAATAAATAAAAAATAATCCACCTAGTGTTTTCCAGTGAGATTACCAGCTCTACTTAGCTGCACTATTAATTGTATCATATTTAAGCTGATTGTGTTCTGTTTTTCCACAGTACTAAAATACTCCTGGATATTTTAAAGACACTTTTCAGAATAAGCTGGTTTCTAATTAAATGTAGTTTAATTTATATAACTGTGCATCCCAGGTCTGTCCATAAATAAGTCTCAACAATACAAGAGTCTGGCACTTATTTCATCTACCACAAATGCCTTAGGCTGCTTAGCTGTATAATGAACTATTCTATTTTCTGTTGTGTGACTTAATGGAGAGGTGAATGTGCTTTAACCTATGCTCACAGTTCTCAATATTGTTTTTAACTTCCAAATCTTGCCAGCTTCCAGACGTGCTGGGAATTCTGCAGAGGATGATGCAGCTGGGGAAAGGGAAGATCTATAACATAGATTTATGACTATCTCCAGATGTCAGCTTAAAATGATACAAGACATAGATTCTATGTCTTGAAAAAAGGGAAGAAATTAGGTAAAATCTCATGGGGGTAGCCAGTCCTATTTCTTCTTCTCCCTCTGGTGTTGGGCTTTGCCCTAGCAGTAATAGTGAAGAAAGGCTGGTGGCTGAGAGCATATCAGTTATCTGGACTAGGACACAATGTTGCCAAGGTTTGGGATATTATTATAATGGGTAACACAATATTTGGTGTTTTCTTCAAGTTCTGCCTCCCAGTGTCATTTTATTTACAGAGAATCCCAGCTGCCATTTAAAATCATTTCATTTGAGAGAGCTTTTCTAGTTCCCATAGTTGTGGGAAAGCTTGAAAACAAGGCCTTAGTGTAATTTAAGAATTAAAAATAATTTTAAAAAGCCAATATGTACTATTTTAAAGCCAAGCTCATCAATTTTGAACATTTGGGTCTGGCAATACTTGGAGTACAGTACAACTTCATTCAGAAGAAACAAAAGACAGGTGTGTGGGTAGCATGAGACTCTGCTCACTTACAGGAAAACTTTTCAATACTTCTGAGATGGAAATCAAACTGAGATGGAAGAGGCATGCAGAACCATGGAAAAGGTCTTCTCCCAGTGCTGGGAGGGTTATAGGAGGGGAAAAATAAGGAAGGATGTGGAATTGTTGCAGAGGAATAAACTGAGATCAGTATATTTGTCCTTAAAGATCAAGGGGTTAAACTTCTGCACTTTGTTTTAGCATTCATTACATTTATTATTTATTTTTAATAATTTATTATAGTTATAAATTATTGTTGACATATTGGGTGCATCCACATGTCCAATCCTTTAAATAGTATGTTAACATCTCTCTTTCCCTTTCAACTGGTAAAGTATGTGTTTCTTTTAGGGATGCAAGCATCACTATGGTCGCTAGCATGGAACAGTGGCTAACCCTTGCTCAGGGGGCAAATCAGGGAAGGCTCGCAAAATGTTAGTCTGGCCCCTAGAGGTGGAGAACTAGTGTAGAGAAAAGCTGAATCCATTAAGTTATTGGTCCTCCAGTTACCAGAAAGGAATGTGTCATACATGATATATGACAAAGAATCCCAAACTGCAAGTCCTAAAACCAATAGGGCAACGCCACCTGTAAATGGAGTTGCAGTCATAACTGATAATTGGAATACTTTGCAAGTCTTTGTGGCTGTCTGGGATCAGTGGATTATACTTCAGTATCAGAGCAGGGTAACATAAGCAAAAAATAAAATAAAATTTGGGACCAGTGTTACAGAAGAAACAGTGAGGGGTTTGGGGTAGGATGGAGATTGTCTAGAGATCCCTGCTAAGAACATTCTGTCTTTGTGCTACTGTTCACACCACACACAAAAAACCCCAGGTCACACTGCAGATGGATTTCATTTTCAGTTCTACTGTTACAAGTATGGGATAAATTGACTAAGCTTCAATGAAGTATCTCAAGATTTACAGCAGTGTAAATGAGATCAGATTCTGTTTGCTTGTTTTCAACAGCCTTGTCCAAATCACTGAGCTATACAGTGGAACTTTGGTAATTTCCACTCTAAAGTGGATTTCACTATTGTGAACCTTTGACTTAATGAGTGAAAAAGCAACTATAAAACAAAGGAGAATTTGTCACAAAACACACTGGGCCACATTCCCAGATGTGCCCTGGCTGTTCAAGTGGCACAAAGTTTCCATTAACTCATCCAGCCATTTAAATTAGGTTTGCAGCTGCTTTGTATTTCTGGAGTGATAGAAAGCAGGCAAAGCATACTGCTGAATCTGCCCCACCTTTATTCTGACAATTGTAATTTGCTTGCCAACATTAGTGCTATTCTATGACAGACTAGTAAACATACTGTATTATATTCAGTAAATTAATAAAGGTATGACAGTACGAGACTTCACTACAGCTCCTTCTATAAGCAGAAGGGAGAGACAACTATGTTTTCTGTGGGATAGTTATAAAATGTTGTAACCAGTTCTGTTTTGTTGTAACAAGGTTCTGTTGTATAACAAGTATACAAAACACAAGCTTTGTGGTGCATCTCTTGCATTCCCTTTCTGACCTCCTTTCTAATCTCCTATTCCATACCTTTCTTTACCTTAATCAAAAAAGTTGCTGGAAATCTATCCTACATCTATTGCTTTCTGCTTATGTGTCATCATAGTATCAACTTTAAAGAATTCCATTAGTTAGTTAAGCATGACCTTCCCTGCATGAATCTCAACCTTAACCTGATTTTTGAAGTGTTCTACTAAATGCATTAAGTTCTCTACTGAGAGTTTGCACAGTTAATATTAAACTATAGGTTCTGTTGTTTTTCTTGATCTTAAAACCCCACCACCACAAGTCAAGTTTGACTGTCTCCAATCTTTCATCCAAAGGCTAGCCAATCAATAGCTTTGAGATACCTAAATTATCTTGTACGGGAAGGTTCACAGAAGAACATGGGGAGAAAAAAAAAGATTATTTCCCCCTGTGTCAGGGTGCAGCCAAGGAGAGCTGTTGGCGCTTTAAGAAGTTAGTACCAGCTGGGAGGCAGGGCTAATAGGGCAGTGGGAGTCGCACGAGAAAGGACAAAGCCTAGGGGAAGTGCAGAGGACTTAGGGCATGGCCCTTCTCGGTGGGGCAACCAGCACTGGACACAACATTCAAGGTGCGGTTGCACCATCGATTTATACAGAGGCATTATGGTATTTTCAGTTTTATTCTCTATCCCTTTCCAAATAATTCCTAACATCCTATTTGCTTTTTCGGCCACTGCCACATATTGAGCTGAGGATTTCAGTGTATACACCACAATGACTCCAAGATCCTATTCCTGAGTGGTAACCACTAATTTAAAACCCAGCATTGTGTACATATAGGGTATTTTCAGACGTTACGAGATCACAGTCAACCACAGTGAACCACGGTCAATCCCACGGTGGGGCCAAAGCGCCCTGAACGTCTGTTTCAGGGGCACCAGATGTTCACCACAGTCAATCCCCACCAGGTGTTGAAAACAACCACGCTTCCAGAGCTCTGGCCAGGACCATCTCCGAAAGCGTGGTCAAAGCAATTCCCACCAGGAAACAAAATTAAGTAACAACTGAACGGCAACCACCGGCCGAAATCAAGCAACATGATTCCCAGCTGGGGACAAATGACACAGTGTCACTGCCAGGCAACGAGCAACATTATACCCGAATAAGGTCCGGGGAGGGAGATTTAAAGGGCACACGGCAGCAGCCGGGACGAGCTGCCCCGGCGCCTTCCGGGTGCTTTGACCACGGCCCGGCCTAGGGATCGGCGTAACGTCTGTTGCACTGCCCCGGGTCATGGTCTGCCGGTCCGATTCCCTGCCATGGTCCCGCTCCCATCACGTCTGTTTGGGGCCTCTCTTGTCCACGGGGGGTGGTTAGCTGGTTCACCACTGCTGGGAATCCACTGTGGTGAATCGGGTGCCCGTAACGTCTGAAATCACCCATAGTTTGGATTATTTCCCCCTATGTGAATCACTTTGCGCTTGTCAACATTAAGTTTCATCTGCCATTTAGATGTCCAGTAGTCACCCAGTCTCACAAGATCCTCCTGCAATTCCTCACAGTCTACTTGGGTTTTAACTACCTTAACTAACTTTGTGTCATCTGCAAATCTGATCCCCTCACTTTTTACTCCCTTTTCCAGATCATTAATAAATATATTATACAACACTGGTCTCAGATCCCTGGGGCACTCCACTATTAATATTTACTTCGCTCCACTGAGAAAACTGGCTATTTAATCCTACTCTTTACTTCCTATTCTTTAAGCAGGTAGGGTGTTTTTACACAGACACTTCATCCTGGTATTAGGGGCATTTTCAGATGGACATTTTCCCCAGGATTATAGCTTTAATTCCAGAATGGAATGTGCATCTAAACACTGTCAGCAGTGATTATTAGACCACTTTTACACATGTGCGTAGTGCCGCACCATAAAATCATGTGCCATGTAAAAAATCCCACAGGTGGGGTTTAGACATGATGTCACGCACATGATTAGCCACTCACACGTGCTTTAGTACTGTGGATTAAATACCTTGATATTGTAAAATCATGTGCCACATCAAAAGTCTCATGGGTGGGGTTTAGACGTGATGTCATGTGCATGATTAGCCAGTCACACATGCTTTAGCGATGCAGAATAAATACCTCATTATTGAAGTATTTAATCCATGGTGCTAAAGCATGATCGAGTGGCTAATCATGCATGTGATGTCATGTCTAAACCCCGCCTACGGGGTTTTTGACATGGCACGTGATTTTATGGCCGGGTGCCACTCACATGTGTAAAAGTAGTCTTAGGTTGGGATAACAAAAATATCAGGTTGTTAAAAAACCCAATTTGCTGGGTTTTTATAACAACCGGGTGTTAAACTATCCCAGGATAATGTCCGTCTGAATGACTATCCCGGGATAGTCACTATCCCAGTGATTAGCACCACAGAGTCCAACAGCAAGACCTGACAGCCTCTCTAGGCATTTTCTGCCTCTGTGGTATCTAGGAGCACATGAATGTGGGGCGATCATATTACCATCGTAATCATTTCACAATGCATAGGAGAGCGCCATGTTTAAATACTCACAGGACAAAGGGAGGAGTTTCTGTTTTCTTAAACTCAGAAATTAGAAGAATGAAGAAAATCAGATTTTCTTAAATCCCCAAAATCAGTGCATTGATCACGGACAAAATGGGTGATTTCAGACGTTACGGGGCCCGTTGGCCCCATACCAAAATCAACCCATTCGTTCCCCGCCGGGGTCACCCCGTCATGCCATATCAGACGTGCCGGGGGGATCCCGGCGGGGAATCCGGGAGGGGGTGGGGCCGTGCAGCGCAGCGTGTGGCCGCATGGCCCCGCCCCCTCCACGCACCCTGCCGCCCACCCTCCAAGGAGACGGGCGGGCGGTGGGGCCAATGCGGCTGCCGCGGCCGGCCGAATGCGCCACAGCCCAGGATCTCACCGGTGATCCCGGGCCATGTTGAGCGGCCAGACGTTACTTTTTTTTGGTCCCTGCCGGGGGTCCGTTTGACCACGCTTCCCAGGACATTCCCCCGGCTAGCCCGGGAAGCGTGGTTCAAATTGACCCCTTGTGCAGATTGACCGTGGTGAACATCTGGCGGCCGCCAAACAGACGTTCGAGGCACAGTGACCACAGGTGGGTATTCACCGTGGTTCACTGTGATCTCGTAACGTCTGAAAATACCC
>QEPC01001504.1:331482-386071 GCA_003113815.1 Sphenodon punctatus
CCCCCAGGGATCGGGTCATACTTACCGGCGGCTGCGGGGATGCCGCGGCCGCTGGTGCTGGGGGTGGGCTGGGCTTGCCTCGCCTCTGGGTCTTACTCTGTCTTTTTTTAAACAAAAAGCCAGGCTGGGCAGGGTGGGTGGGGGGTGTCCCCCCTTCCACCCGCGCAGCCTGGACTCGGGGAGGTTTTTTTTTTTCAAAAACTTTTATGCGGGGGCTTTAAGGTTTTTTTACATTGCAGCCTCGAAATCCGGTACCTGGGCCAGATTACCGGGTCAAATCCGATAATGCCGGTATGCCCGATACTGGCATTATCGGATACCAGATTCTACCGGTTTCCCACCCCTAGTAAACGCATCATGAAAATATCCCTGTAAGCAAATTATAGGTAAAACGAGGATCAAAATCTCGATCAAGACATTCAGGGAGTGGGATAATTAAGGGGGAGGATGGGCCAGGGTTGGGTAGGGGATGGGGGGCTTGATGGGTGGGTTCTTAGGCATTTGGTAGGTAGGGATAGGTTGGAATGGGTGGGAGGTGGAGGGGTCAACTGAGTGGGATATTATTGCTTTTTTATTTTAATGTTTTTTTACTTAGTTTTTAGGATTATTTTTATTATTGTGAGCTGCCCGGAGCCTCTGTGGGAAGGGCGGCATAGAAATATAAATAACTAAAACTAAATAAAAATAAATTCCTGAGTACTGGGAAGTTCTCAATTCATCTGAGGTGTATCTAGAACTGATATTTTGACAAGATTACTCGCATTTACAATATCTTGTTTCAGCTCTAATCCGTACAAATGGGGATATGACTTCTGAATCCACATCTTCAAGGGGTGCCACAAATACTGTACCCAATGTACCCAACCCAAAGACTGTAAATAGCATACATTACAGTGAGGAGAGCCATACAAAGACAAACATAGACTCAAATTATTGGGTATGTGTGGCTCAATATCTTAGTTCCCTTTTACTGCTATGTTTGCTCTTCTACCCACAGTGTTACCCTGATACAGTAAATGTTGTTCACATTTCTATGTTTTTCAACAATTACCAAAGCAACTAGCTACAGTAGGTATTTTCTGTTCATAGATCTAATTATGGTAACTGCAGATACCATTAGGTATTGTTATTAAAAGATGCCCCTTTAATTCTGACTGCTATACATAGAAACAAGCTGAGAAGCAAGTAACAATTCTTTCAAATACTGGGAAATACTGCACATTAATTGAAGCTATGAGGGCACAAACAAGAACTCTACAGTCTTTTCTAGAGCAGCAGTACACTGGAAAGGTAAGTTCAGAAGAAGCACAGTTGTAGTGCATTAGAAGGCTTTTCAATAGCAAACACACAATAAATGCCACATTGAAGACCTTTTAAAAGATACTTGAGATGTGACAGATTGTCAATGCTAGGGTCTGCACAATTCTCCAAAGCAACAGATCTAACAATAAAGAGGTTTTAAAGAAGCTAACGTATATAGTCTGGGGTGCTCCAGGAGCTCTGCATCAAAGAAGGGTTAAAAAAACTACTCTTTATGAAGTACTTTGTCATGGTCAGATTGGGATTTGTTTGATATTTTAAAATATTCCTCTCCAGCTGCATCCAACCTGTACAGACAAGCAAAGTGATCAAACCTGGCTGTGATCCAGTTTACTCAAAATGTTATGACTAGTTGAAATTCCAAATGAAATTTTTTTCGACACCTGCTAGAAAAGAAGCAAGCTCTCATCTTCTTTTGCTTGAAAAATCTTTTTATCAATCTGCTGACTCCTTTCAAGCATAGTGGTACAGAGTCTAGAATTCAAGTATCCATGGTATCCAAAGAAGTAATCTGCAAAATAAGCTCCAATCAAACTGACATTTTGTGGTGATTCTTATTATTTGAACTGTACCAGCCAAAGTAAAACTTAAAGTGCCTGGTGAAGGAATCAGAGCCACTTAAGTAAAAACTCTGCATTCAATTTAAAACTGTTTGGTCATGTTGAGTCAGTGTGGCTATAAAGTGGCCCATTTTCTGACTACTCAATGCATTTAAAAAGAGAGAGAGAGAGAAATGTTACTTCCTTCATAATCACACGTTTGCTATAAAGCCACCTCTGACATGGAAACCAAGAACTTTTCAAATAGACTTGGCCATCCAGACAGCATCCAAGAGTATTTCAGAGATCTGTGTACCAATTGTGCGTGGACCAGTTTGGACAAAAGAGAATCCTATTAAGAACCTAAGTGCCATACTGGGTCATACCAATAGTCCATCAAGCTCAGCATCCTGTCTCTAACAGTGACCATTCTTGGTTACTTTGGTGAAGCAACCTACAGGTCACAGTGGAGTGATACATTCCTGTTCATTTTCACCCCCAGTTCCCAACAGTGACAGGTTGCATCCCCTGAGCTATTCAATTATAACCATTTATGGACCTCTTCTCCAAGAATTCATACTAAATCCATACTCCTCCTCTCCCTGCTTCTGTCTCTCCCCACTTTGGCATTGGACATAATATATTGCAGAAATGTTATAAATAAATCAAAACAAAAAAGCATAAATCTGTGCTACTTGATTCTGGACCTGGAGGCAAAAGACTTTCAGTGAAAGTTGAACGGTTCAGAGTTAGAGGAGATCTCAGAAGATCCAACAACCACTGATGAATAGATCCCAAAGGTATGGTCTCCAGTCTCTCCTGGAGGTATCAGTAGTGATGGTAACAGATGGAGGTGGGGGCTGGAGGACAAAAAAAAACCTTGCATACATTTTCTTTGATTATCGAACACATTAGACTCTTAAGTACTGAGGATAGGATGATGAGCAGTAGAGTACGTCTCTATTGGATGCTACTGAGGACTTAGGAAAAGTCAGACAACTCTAGAATGCTTGGGCATGTTGGGTGATTAAAACATTAGGTGATGGGGTGGGAGTTTTATAAGATTGTTTGTATTTGGAATTTAATTAATTGTATTAGTGGGGCAGTACGAGGGAGAGGGGTTTGAAGGCAGGTTTGGAGGCAGGTTTGGAGGCGGACACCCAAGTGAGAGTTGGGAGTTTGGGTGAGAGGTGGAGAATTGAGAGGTATGATGCTTTACATATGTGATTTAATTGTATATTGTTTTATTATTGTGAACCACATTCAGACTTCAGGGATAGAGTGGGATATAAATATACAAGTAAATAAATGAATTAAATTAAATAATAATGTCAGAATCTGTTGGATCTTAGGACCTTTTCTAAAAAAATGCAGATACATGGGGGGATGGGTGGGCAGCGTGTTGGGTGGGCAGTGTGGGGGGTGCATTTCCATGGACCCCCACCCATCTCCACGCACAGAGCATTGGGCATTGGCACCCATTACTCTGTGCATGGGTGGTGGGTGGATGTGGATGGAGAAGTGTGAAGTGCGGGAGTGTGAAAGCACCACTACCTACCGACTACAGTGTTCCCACGGGCACCCACTGATCCCTCCTGCACCCTCCGCAGCATTGCATGGGCACCCCCCACCCACACACGTGCAGGGGGAGGTGTCCGTGTGAAAACAGCCTTAGTGCAGAAAGATTAGTATTTTCAAACAGTAATTGGCACATACTATACTTAAGTTCATGCTTGCTGTTGTAGAGAAACCTCTCATCTTATAAATTACCTACTTCAACAAAAAATCAGAACATTTTTGAATTTGTTTCCTAATGCCTAGTTGATAGAATTGAGGATGTGGCGTACATATACACCTTAACTAGTTCATCTAGCAGTATAATTTGCCTTTCTCTTGGCAGTTTTATTTTGCCAATTCATAATGAGAAGTGTTTTAAGTCAATAATAACTATGAAACGGATATGCTACGTATTTAACTTCAATTGATTTTGCTTTTAAAGTAATACTAGATTATTAAAACATTGGTGTAATTTTAGTAATATGCATGCCATTTCTAATTATCTAATTTCAAAGGATCAAATGTTATTTTGTTCTAAAGAAATAAAAACAAGGTAACTCCAGAATCCATATTTACTGGCATGTCATCATATTAAAAAAATCTAAATGTAACTAGGCAATTTTCTCATGCATTTTAATCTTGCATCTGGCTCCATGGAACGCTTCATTCAGGCACAACATAAAGCCCATACAAGCCAGTTTCAGGATCAGAACCTTCGTTACATGAAGGGGGTGGCGGGGGGGAAACCCAGCATGTACTTATGCTTTAAAACACAATATGACTAGATCTGATCAAGTGACAATACTCTGCCTCACAATAATGAGGGTTTCTAAAGGGTCTGTATTATAAAGAAACCTTTAAGGAAAAATTTAATAGAAATGTGCATGCCACCCACAGTGCAACAGTCAGAAACTGCTTTTGTTCAATTGGACATTACCCTCATCCGGAAATGTTGGGTAATTGCTTACAATTGGTGTTCATTTTGTGAAATAATTCAAATGTTACTGGCCCTAGGACTTTGTCCTTTTAGGACATTGTCACTGGCACCCCTGTACACCTTTGTGCACAATTTCATTCATTTATCACTAACCATTTGCTTTCTGTGTGTGCAAAACGCCCCTGGGTAGCCTTTTACCTCATTGGGGTATTTTCCTACCCTGGATGTTCATTGTTTTGTAATAATTGAAACGTTACTAGACCTAGGACTCCATGCTTTTAAGACAGTGTCACTAGCATCTCTGTGCACATTTGTGCAAGATTTCATTCATTTACCATTAACCCTTTGCTTTCTGTGGGCAAAGAACTGCTGGGCTAACTTTCTACACCTCAGTTACGCATTTTGTGAAATAATTCAAAAGTTAGTGGCCCTAAAACGATGTCCCCTTTAGGAAAATGTCACCCCTGTGCACCTTTGTGCAAAATTTCATTCATTTACCATTAACTGTTTGCTTTCTGTGGACAAAAAACCAACAACCCTAGAGTAACTTTCTATACCCTGGGTGTGCATTTGTTTTAATAATTCAAAAGGTACTGGACCTAGGACTTTTTCCTTTTAGGACCTTGTCACTGGCACCCTGTGTTACCCCAATGCAATTTCCTGGTTTAGTGCTTTTGTCTTCACAGAAGTGAATCATTCTAAAGCAATGTTGCATAACCTGTTGACTGGTTTCAGGTTAGCAGATAACAAGTTCCGGGGTAAATAGTTACCCCACATTTCCAAAAACATCTTTATTTTACCGGACTGTTCATTACCACCCTTGTTTTCAAGGACAACTCTGGAACTTCAGAAGGAAAGAGACAAGCACACACATTCACAATCAGAGTCTGCGTGGAGAGGACTAATTCTGCCTGACATTAACGTAATGGCAATAGTTCATGCACTTTAACCAGTCTACACTCTGCACTAAGCTGCATTTTTTTATTTAAAATGATTTGCATGGGAATCAAAATGTATTTACATGAACGGCACCCACGACTCTCCTCACACCTGGGCGACCCATTCATGTAAAGGTGGGCTGCCAGATGTGCAGGCGGAGAAGAAGTGGAGCAGGCACTGCCCAGATGCTCCAGGCATCCCAGAGCATGGTCAGTGAGCAAGCTGTTCAAACTAGGGAAACTGGCTGGAGGAGGTGGAACAGCAGTCCATCTACTTGGCGAACAGCTGCTGCAGTTCTGCTTCTGTCTGGGGGCTGCCCTGGTCAAGGCCATAGAGCTGCTAGAGTGGAAGAGAATCCACACACCACTTTATGGTGTTGGGGAGGGGGCACCACATGGGCAGATTGCAGGCTGCAGCAGCCCCGGACTTGCTTTGGGGTTTAGCACCCCTGCATCCATCTAAAGACACTTACTGTCATCAACCCAGTCTCAGTTTTCACATCCTCTAACAAAACAATCTTGCATATCTCAAGAATAAAGCTCCAAGTCAATTTAAGAAGAAACTTAAGGTTTTAAAATGTCTAAAACAGAAGTTCCCAATCTGTGGTTTGGGACCTCAAATGGAGACACACCATCTGTGGATGGGGTTATGTTTCTGGTTAATACTGAATGATTTCAGACGTTACATGGTCCTGATTCACCACAGTGGATTCCCAGCGGTGGTGAGCCGACCAACCACCCCTGTGGTCCAGGAAGGCCCCGAACAGATGTGACGGGAGTGGGACCAAGGCAGTAAATCGAACTGACAAACCATGACCCAGGGCAGCACGACCCAGGGCAGCACAACAGATGTCATGCCAATTCCCAGCCGTGGTCAAAACACCCAGAAGGCACCAGGGAGGGGCGGGAGTCAGATATGGCCGACTGAGGACAGAAGAGGCCAAAAGCGCCTACAGGGAACGCCCACACAAAGGAAATGGGAAGGGAGGGGGAAGAGGGAGAAGAACCACCGGGGCAACGTACACAGCAGGCACAGAGACAACAAGGACACAGTGGAACACACAGCACGCACACACGCCCAGGTGCACACACTCCCGCAAGGGAAATGAAGGGAAGAGGGGACACAGTGGGACAGACAACACACACGGCACAATGGGCACGGGGGAAGGGGGGCGGCCCAGGGACAGGGCAGGACATGGGAAACGGCAACCAGAACCCCCACAACAGCACAGTCCATACGGGCACCCCTACAGCTACACAGGCAGTCCCGGAATGGGGTGTGTGTGAAAGGCTGGGCCACAGACACAAGGGAGGCCACACGGAACAGGGAGCGGCCCGGGAACAGCCCGGGCCAGGAGGCATACAGGCACCCCAAGTGCTGGCGAGGGTGACATGGAGGGGATGCAGGAGAGCCAGAGCAGTGCAGGCGGTCCACAGATGCACACACACACCAAGGCGGATGCCGGGAAGCAAAGGCCAGTCGCCCCAGAACCCCGCGGTCACAGAGGCACACAAGGGGGGGTGGTCACGGGGGTGGAGGGAGCCACAGCAGATGAGGAAGGTCATAAGCAACCCGGGGAGCAGGGCGGAGGCATGGAGAGCAGGACACAGCCACAGGAGAAGGCAGCCATGGAGGGAAACACGGGATGCAGAGGCGACCAGGAGGGGTTTTAGAGCCACAGGCAGGGGCAGTGGAACCCTGGGAAACCACCAGCACAGTTGCAAGGCTGGGACATCACGAAGGAAGCAGGCACTGGCCCACAGCAGCAGGGAGGAGGTGGGAACTCTCCACAGGGCCACCAACTGGGGCACAGTAGGCACAGGGGGCCTCACAGCCAACTGCAGGGGGCAATGAAGGGGCCCAGGACCGGGTGGCCCACCAGTTGAATGAATTTGGGCCACTGAAGCATGTTCCAACAGTAGCCCAGCACTGACATGTGGTGGGTGACCAGGTAGTAAGCTTCAAAGGGATCCTGCGCAGCGAGCCACAACTGCACATTGGAACGGGACCACACACTGGATAGCTCTGCCTTGGTGGGCTCGGACACGCCATAGTCAGCAGCAGGGGGCCACAGAAGGTGACCAAGCTCCAGCAGCTGGTGATACACTGCCCCACGCGATCGCTGGTACCCACCGGCCCCACGAACACAGCCAAATTAGGACACGGCCAGGGCAGGGCCCCCCTCATTCAGACAGGCCGTGTAGGCGGCCAGGCTGCACACAGACAGAACAGACACAGTCTCTGCCACTGACCACCCCATATGCGAGCACCTCATCTCCGGTACGCGCCAATCAGGGAATCAAGCCCAGGGTCTCTGCATACAGCCGGCAATCATGGGCGCTCACCTCATAGTCAAAGTAGCGCAGCCTCAAGCTCAGACTCGCATAGGCACTGGACAGGCTGTCCGGGCAGCTCAGGAGCAATTGCACAGGCAGGGAATGCCACAGGTCACACAGGGCCATGGTCTCGTGGAAGGTCCAGCGATGGGGGGTCCCATGGTTGCTGGGAGCCAGGAGCCCGGTAGAAACGCAGCCAGCCGTGGTCCAGGAAACAAAGGAGACTAATGCAAGGACGGGGGGGGGCACAATCCCTGGAGGGATGGGAGGGGATGCAGGGGGGCCTCAAGGCCACCGGCTGCAACACGGCATGGCAAGTGAGCGAGGTGTGGGGTGCGGACCCAGCACAGCTGCAGGAACAGAGCGCACAGACAGGACAGCCTACACACTATTCAGGGTGGCGAGGACAACAGGCTGGCTACACTGAGAGGTGGGAGGTTGATGACAGCAGGAATGCAGCTGCAGCCCACACGTGCCTGAGTGCAGCTGGAATGTGTGACAGGCCCCTTGCAGGGACAACAGGTGCACTCAATGGACTGCCCCCACCTCCCCGGCACGGCCTCCCTGCAGGAGCCTGCCCGGGCAGCCGGGAGGGGGACTGCCCATAACCGAACCGAGGGCCCCTGGCAGGGACCCAGGTCGTGACCCGGGGGCGGGGCTACATGTGCCCCAGCCTATAACTGGGTCGGCTGCCCTCCACCCAGGGCAACATGCACCATGGAGCTGGGCTGGTTGGGCACCTGCAGGATGCACCTAGCCCTCTGCGCAGAGTGGTACCGCTCACACCCTGATCTCTTGCGCATCCAGACCGCTGAGGTGCACCTGGGCGCCCGCCTGTGGGTTACCATTGCCTGGAGCACCGCTAGGGCCCAGAGAGCCCACAACACCCGCAGGCTCTCCCTGACCCGGCTCAGGGCCCTGCAGGTTTCCGGGACGGTCCGGCAGGTTCTCCTCCGCAGCTGGGATAGGGTCACATGGCTCCGCGAGGCAGCTGGGCACCTCCAATGGTGGAGGGAGACCATGGGGCATGCAGCCCTGCTCGCTATGCCCATAGATGGTCGAGTATGGGTCACAGAGTGGGCACAGGGGTGGTGGTCCCAGGCGCTGACTCAGTGGGATGAGGATGCCTGGAGGGCGCACTTTCGGATGGACGGGCACACCCTACTGTGGCTCATAGAGCTGTTAACACCCTGGCTGGAGCAGCAGCACACCCTCATGTGGACCCCCATCCTCATGGTGCAGCGGGTAGCCATCGGGGTCTGGGCACTAGCAACTCCCGACTCCTGCCGGTCTGTCTTTTAGCACTTCGGCATCAGGGTGAGCACTGTTTCTGGGATCCTGCAGGACGTCTGCGAGGCTGTGGAGGGACTGCTCCTGGACCAAGTGATCCAGCTGGTGGACCAGGAGGCCGTGATGGCCGGCTTCATGGCCAGAGGGTTCCCCAACTGCATGGGCACCGTGGATGGCACCCACATAGAGATCCTCCACCCCTTCTCTGGGGAGGCCACAGAGTATATTAACAGGCATGGATACCACTCCCTGCAGCTGCAGGCTGTAGTGGACCACCGGGGGCGTTTCATCGACATCTTCACGGGCAACTCTGGGCGCAACCATGATGCCCGGATCATGACCATCTCCCCCTTCTATGCCCAGATGTACAGCGGGGACTTCGTGGACATGGGGATGAGCTGGATTGAGGGGTGATGATGCCCCCATGCATCCTGGGGGACTTGGCCTATCCCCTCACCCGGTGGATGATGAAGGCATACCCGGTCGCCCGGAACCCTGTGGAGGCTCTCTACAATACCCACCTGTGTGCAAGCAGGACAGTGGTCGAGAGGGCCTTCGGGGCCCTCAAGCAGTGCTGGAGGAGCCTCGTGGGCTGCCTGGACTACACGGTGGAGACCTTGGCCCTGGTGATCGGGGCCTGCTGTGTGCTGCACAACATACGCGAGACCGATGGGGCTACCCTCTACTATCCCGTGCCCTCCCCCCCATCCCCCACATCTCCAGGGCCTCCCCCTTGGCTGTCCTGTGGGCACCGTGGAGCTCCCCTCCCCCCTGCTGTCCGTGTCCCCAACTGTGTCCTGGGAGGCCTCGGTGTCCTGAGGGGCAGGCGGTGGTGGTAAGGTGGACAGGCCTGGGGCCGGATGGGCCCCCCTGGGAGGCTGCTCCCTCCAGAGGCCTACAGGGACTGGGAGGCATATGTGTGGGCTGAGTGGGCAGGCCGGAGTCTTGGGCGGTGGGGGTGGCGGTGGGGGCGCCAAGGGGCACCAAGGGGCCCGGCATCGGGCCCTGGGTGGACAGGGTGTCAGGCGGGGTGGTGCCCATCACGTTTTCACTCATGGTGCCAGCGTGCAGGAGCAGGGAGGTGCCAATCTCATGCAAGTGGTCCATCTTTGCTGAATGCTCTCGCACCATCCTGTCGATGGCCTGCTCCAGCTGCCCAAATGCCTCTTACTGCCTGCTGTGCTCCCGGAGCTCCCGCCTCCGCTCCAGCCGCACCTCCACCTGGAGTCACCGGTCCCTTTCCTCTGCTTGTTGCAGGGAGCATTCCGTGGTCACTTCCATCCGATAGATGGCTGCAATCATCCGCTTGCCCTGCTCGGTGGTCGAGCGGACAATGTCCTTCACCTGCTCCTCCCTCCAGCGCTGTACCCATGCCCGGTGTTCTTTCATCTGTTGCACTGGGGGCACTGGCCCAGCATGCTGGGGCCCCTTGGGTTGTCCTGTTGGGTACACAATAGGTGCTGGTTAGGCTCCCTGGCCAGCCATGCCATCACATGGCATGGCTGGGGGGTCTAGGGCCCCACCCCCGCTTAGATTGGTGGCTGGTGCACTCCCTCAGTGCCCTTCCCCCCACCCTTGGTGGTGTGCCTCACTGGGGACAGCTGGCTGCTCCTGGGGCTGATCTCCGGCATCCTCATCGCCCGTCTGTCACTGGAGCGGGGGCGTACCATGCCCTGTGGGGATATGGAAGGGGTTGGGTGGGGGTGGGCTTCCCTTGTCCCACAGCAGCCCCCCAGGTCCCCTTCCCGTGTTCTGGGATGTCCGGGGTGGCTGGGGACTGCCCTGTGCCTGGTGTGTCCCCCTCACCCCTTCCCCACCAGTCCGGCCCCCCTCCCACCCATGTGCTTTTACCCTCAATGTCCATCTCAGAGCCCTCTGAGGCTGGTCCATCCATGTTTCTGGGGTCCCCCCGTGACCACTGGCTGAGGGTGACCAGTGTGCCAGCTCTGGAGTCTCCAGGTCCAGACAGGGGGTGTGGACTTCTGGGGCTGGTGCTTGTGGGGGGCCTGCAGGTCCCCAAGTTCCCAGGGAATTCCTCCTGGGGGAGGGGGCCCTAGAGCTGGTGTCCTCCCTGGGGGCAGTGAGGGGAGGGGGTACCTCGACCCATTCCCTGTCCTGGACCACGGCACTCCCCACAAGGCATGGGGCGATGATGGAGCCCTTCATATGGAGTATGTGGTCCAGGGTGTCGAAGTAGGGGGTGGTCCGGGCTCTGTATCCAGACCGCTGGTTGTTGTCCCAGATGGCCTTGTACCCCCTCTTTAGTTCCTTCGCCTTTGAGAGGCACTGGGCCATGGTCCTGTGATGGCCCACCGCCTCCATGTCCCACATGATCTCCTGTTCGTTCCGCTGATTGACAGCGAGCTCCAGTTGATGCTCCATGGTCCCCCAGATGCTGATGAAGTCCTGCATTTCCCTGCACCCCCATTGCCCCCCACGATGGTAGGGTCTTCTCCCATGTGGGCCCTCTGGGTCCTCCTCCTCCTTCTCCTCCTCTTGGCCAGTGCCCGTCTCCTCCGGGGGCTCGGGTTCCTGGGCCCACTTCTATGTCTGTGGGTTGGGGGTGGTTAGGTGTTGTTTTGCCCATGTCCTGCAGCCCCACCCCTTCCCCCCCTCCTGCTGCCCAGGTTGCCCCCCCCTTGGTGCCCCAGTGCCGCCGGGTCCCCCCCCTTCGGTTGTCTTACCCATTTCCAGGGTGCCTTGTCCCCTGGTCTGGTTGCCATCTTCGGGGCTGCCTGTCCCAGCTATTGCTGCTGCTGCTGCTGGGGAGCCCGGGCGGGGACACCGTACCCTGGGGTGGGGCCAGCCGCAGGGGGCAGCTGGGGGAGCCCCCTCTACCCCAGAGGGGGGCCAAGGGTCCCCCACCCATGGCATGGAAGGGGGGGTGGGCATCAGGGGCGGCTAACCATCCCCTACCATGCACCCAAACAGGGCGACCCACCGTGGAGCAGCAAGGTGGACCCATGCCCTGGCCCAATGGATGTGGGAGCACTGGGCATGGGTACGGCACCACAGGGAGGAGCAGGTGGAGGACATTGTCCACCCCACCACGGAGCAGGGTGAGAGGATGATCGAGGCCATTGACTGCATGGAGGCAGCCACCGAAAGGGCTGTGCAGCAGGCGGAAGCCAGGGACTGGAGGCTGCAGGCAGGTGGGAGGCGTTCGAAAGGAGGTGGGAGCGCCGGGAGCACAGCAGGCAGGTGGAGGCGTTCAGGTGGCTGGAACAGGCCATAGACCGGATGGTCAGGGAGCACACCACTAAGATGGACCGGCCCCATGACATAGGCACCTTGCTGCTCCTACATGCGGGTACTATTCAATTGCTTTATTCAGCATGGCCATAGGCCATTGCTTCCTCACAATTCCATAATTCAAAGTACACTTTTACCACACTAGGGAAAATACTTAACAACTTGAAAAAATTTAATATAAGGCATTTTCAACAAATCCATAAGCCTTAAAACATGACTCGTATGCTCTAAAGAAGAGCAAAATACAAAATACATAAATACAATATTAAATGCTAATTAAAATTTATCCTTAAAGAGCAAATTGTTCTATTCAATCCCAAGGGGGCAGAAATAAAATGACATCAATTTGGGGACAAGGGAGATTAAAGCTCCCTTTGTTCCCCTACTTATCTGTCTCACTACTATCACGTGTCCCCTTAAAACCCAGAAAGTTCCTGCACAGCTGGGAGGCGTGTAACAAAAAGCAGGCAACATTCTGCCAGATCTGCTCCTTCTTAGCTCCCAAGAGCCAGTGAGTCAAAGTGGAATTGGATCTACCTGGTAACTCCTCCAGGAAAGAGAGCAAATACTCCCTTCTCAATTTATCATAAAGATGGCAATTCAGTAGAATGTGTTCCACAGTTTCCACCACTGTGTTATCGAAGGGGCATAATCTTTCTAGGAAGGGAATCCCCTTTACCTGCCCCTCCAAAACTCACGAGGGCAAGGCGTTAACTCTTGCTTGGAATAAAAGAATCTTGCCTCTAACCGGAAAACAAGCGGACAAATAGGGCGCTGCCTGATCCACCTCCGGAGTCCATTGAAGATAAGTTCCCACATGGAGAGATGCTCTTATCTTGCTTATTTCATTTTGTCTCTCAATATCCCTAGTCCTGGTGGTAAGCTCCTTACAAACTGCAGCCGCCTGTTTATGATGTAAATAAGTAACAGGCATACCCAAAGTCCCAAAATAGGCCTCTATCTTTTCCTGCCAGGGATTATAATAGGTATCACTCCTTAAAATCTGGAGTAGTTCTGAGCACTGGTCACTGGACAGATTACACCACAATTTTGTGGCCCAGTCCAGGGCCTGTTGGTTCCAACTTCTCTGGCCCCACTCCAGCCTGATCACTGCATTGGGGGGCGGGGGTGTACCAATTGGGGCAGCAAGAAGGCCCTGAGGAAAACTGACCTGAATAGAATTAAGAAGGTGACCACAAAAAGGGGCCCATAATTCGGCCTCATAGAATACCTGGGCCCTCACCTTACTATGGAAGATTTGAAAGGCCAGAAAGGGGGCATTCCTACCAGATTTCCTAAAGTAGACTAAAATTGATCAAGCCGTTGCCTTTGCCTGCACGATTGCCCTCAGCACATGATCCCTCCAAGAACCGTATTGATGGAAGAGAATCCCCAGGTACGTAAAATTGCTGACTTGTTGGATGGAGCCAACCCTGGATATCCCATATGTAGAACCGCCTTCGATTAGAGAACACCACTATCTTAGATTTCGCGAAATTAATGTTAAGTTTGTTGTCCCTGGAATAGATCGCAAAAGCCTGCATCTGTCTCCGCAGCCCTAACACAGTCTGCGAGAGCAGGGCCACATCATCCGTGAAAAATAAACACCCGATAACCCTTGATCCCAGTTTGGGGGGGAAGAATCTTACTTCTGCCATTAAAGGAATAACGTCATTGATGAAAATGTTAAAAAGAGTGGGCGCTAGTACACACCCCTACCTAACCCCGGTAGAGATCCTAATAGGTGGGGTCACATGGCCCAAATCATCAACTCTCACAGCCATGGATGAATCAGAATACAGGGCACGGATAAGATGCAGCAGTCGTTTATCAACAGACGTGTTAGCAAGCTTAGCCCAGAGGGTAGGTCTATCAATCGAGTCAAACGCAGCCTTTAAATCAAGGAATGCCACAAAAAAGGAGCGATTCCGGGCTTTGTATTTGCTAATTAGATGAAATAAAATATAGCACAACTTGATTGTAGACCTACCCTTCTGAAATCCGGCCTGCTCGAGGCACAAGAACTTGGATCCCCGTAACCAGTCCACCAATCTGGTCAAAAGAGATTTGACGTACAGTTTAGCCACTATACTTATAAGGCTAAAGGGCCTATAATTCTCTGGCTTGCTTCTGGGCCCCTTCTTGTAAGCAGGGATCACAACAGCCTTATTCCATCCTGCCGGGATACTTCCTGCATTGTTAATAGCAGTAAATAAGGCAGTCAGGAAAGGAATCCACCCATCCCTGGCTACCTTAATAAACTCAGCATGGATCAAATCCACCCCTGGTGACTTATGGTTGTTCAGTGTATCGACCAGGGAGTCCACTTCCGACTCCGACACCGGAGGCCAGTCCGGGAGATTCTCAGCAGTAGACAAAACTACCCCTGAACTGGAAACCACTGCGTCCGAGCTGAACACCTGGGTAAAAAACTCAACCCAGGTTGTGAGGGCTATAGGATATAATGGGAGTCTTACTTCCTTCTGAACCACCGGGTTAATAAGTTGCCAAAACCGTCTAGCATTTTGCTGCCTAGCTGCCACTAGCAGCTAATTCCACTTATTCTCGGAATGCTGCTTCTTTTTCCTTTGGATCAGGTCCCTATACGCCTTCCTTTCTAAAAAATACTCCTGTGGGAGCCTAGCGCACCCACCCTTCCTATAGCAGTAATACTGGGCCTTCAACTTGGCTCTAACCTCCTGGCACTCTCTATCAAACCAAGATTGGCTGGAGTTGTTGGCTTTCCTGCCCTGCTCCCCCCTTAAAGAGTTAATAAACTGCTGCAAACACTGACCAACCTGATTAAATATTTCTGTCTTCTCCGTGTCCTCCATGGGTTGGAGCATTTGTTCCCTTGCTTGGGCAAAAGCTTCTCGAGTGTAAACAAGGACTAGTTTAGCCAAATCGTTATTCCATTTGGGGGCCCTGTAGACTTCCAGGTGACTAGAAGCCAAATTACACTCGAGGCCCACAACCCTGAGACCCGCCCCAAAACCCAAGGAGAAATTTAAAGGGAGATGGTCACTCACTAGCCTAGGGCAAACCATGAAATCCATAATAAATGGGAGTACTGCTACTGGTACCAGTACATAATCAATGACACTGGCACCTAATGGACCCACATATGTGTACTCCCCTTCCGGGTCCCCGAATTCTGATCCATTGAGGAAATGGGTTAAAGCTATAGGCCAGATTACTAAGCTGGACCCCTGCAGCATTAATCAGTTCGTCCTTGGATACTTGTGGGTTCAATATACCCAAGGGCTCCTGTGGCAAGCTATCACAGTGCTGCTCTAAGGCTTGGTCACTAACCCCCAGCCAAGCACTGAAGTCCCCTGTTAAAATTACGGCACTCCCAGGGAAGTCATTCCCTACCTGCAGAATAGTATCCTCCAGCAAGGCCCACACGGACTCCTTGTATGATCCAACATTTGCTGGTGGGATATATGCTGTAAGAATGCTCAATTGCTGTTTACCTAGACTTAGCACAACCCCCAACAAAAACGGGGGAACTGAGATTACCACTGTCCCTTCGATCTTTATCTGGGTTGAAACCGAGCATGCCAAGTCCACACAGGGGCACCTCCTATTGTGATAATTAACTGCTGGAAGGCTGAAGACCTGAAACCCTTCCAGTGACAAATCCTCCTTTGACCAGGTTTCTTGGACTACAATAACATGGAATTTCCTTATAAAGGGTATAAAGTCAGGGTCGTTTAGATGTCTATTCCACCCTGCTACATTCCACGAGCAGATTCTTAGCTCACCCACCTGAAGGTTGAGGCCATCATCCAGTCAAGCCTGGGATGACCCAAGGAGAATCTGACCTGATCCTACCACTTCTGAACCCCCGTACTCCTGTTCTCCCAAACTGCCCTGCACAGGGATAGTCCTATTTAACTCCTTGCCTTGCTTGCCGAAGGGCTGATGGTCAGACATTACCAACTGGAGGGAGGGCCAGGTCTGGGGCCCCAGAGATCTGTCAACCTCGGGAGCTTCCAGCTGAAAGCTTCCACTGGTCTCTAATACCAAACTTCCAATCTCCTCTGAAAGGGCCACCAACTCCCTTGCAGATTTGGTTACCGCCTGCTCTTGAGCCTTCAAGCTCTTTGGCTGCCTAGGCTGCTGGTTCCCCTGGAGGGCAATATCAAGCAGTCTATCTTTGATTGGTGGAAGGGTAGGACTAACGGGGTTACCCCCTATCCCACCCTCCTCTCCTTTCGACCTTTTAAGCTTAGGGTTATAACCTATATCAGCTCCTCTTTCCTGGTGAAACCAACCAGGGGATCCCTCCATGGTACCTGAATCCCCATCCCAGCACTCGAAAACTTCCCCTATCTGTACACCCCAGGAAAAAAGGAGGGGGGCATGCCACAATAAATGTGAGGTTATCCAATCATTGCGGAAGTAAATGACCTGCCTTGCGCACGAATACAGTGGAAGTTACCAATCATATGTATTGGAATAAAATCCCCTAGTAGGGAAGATAAGTGGTGTTGGATATCCTTTTTGGATTTCCAAGGGGGCGAGGCACCATTGGTTATAGGCCTGATATGAAATGAGAGAGCCTTCTGCACCAAACATGGGCTCCTGATTCAAGCTCCTTGGCTTTCCCCCCTACTGCCCAATCCACCCCCACATGGGGGATCGAAAAAGGTCCTTCTGGGGACAACAACCTCCTTCCTCACCCTTCCACCTTCTTCCGCCAAGCTAACTAACTGAGTAGGTGCCTGCTCGTGAATTAGGGGTTCTACTCCCAATCCAAATTGCCTTACCCCAAGATTAGGCTCTATTAATGAGGAGAGGTTCTTAATCTCCTTAATACGTTCATGGATTGCTCCCCACTGACTTTCCTGTTCCTTAAGAAGGTGAGCAATCACCAACAATTGAGAAAGTATGTCCCTAGCCAAATCCACCCCCCGCCCCCCAAGGGCTCTGATTATCGTCTATATTGGTCAAGGCAGGGTTCCTTTCCTCCTGGGGCTGCACACCTACAATCTCTAATTCCTCCGTGTGCAGACTAGGGGAATCACCTGATAATGACATTAGAGAAGAGGAAGGAAGGCAAGCCTCTTGCAGGCTGATTGCTGGCAATCCAGAGGGAGGTCTGTGCCCCTTTGCCTTTGAGGTAACCTGGCCAGCAGACACAAAGTCCTCAGGGACTCTTTGGTTAGCTGGTGGCTTTGGTGCCTCCCTTTGAACACTGGTACGTTTCCTGGTCATCATTCCTCGCTGTCTCACTGCACACCCTTCCCCCAAATCTTCAGCACTACCCCTCAACGCCACTATCGAACGCCACCCCCCCAGAAATAAAACCTCCACCCTACACCAGTGACCGAGAAGATTTTAAATCCCATCTGGGGCATCCCTGTGGTGTGTGGGCACCCTCCAAGCCCTTCACCACCTGGTGATACACTCAGACCAGGGGCTGTGGTCTAGATAGCCCACAGCAGTTCTCTAAAGCCGCAACAGCAGCTATCACTCTCGCAGGTCCCTCAGCTGCCCCCCCGGATGGCTGTAACTAGCCCTGATGGACACAAAAGACAACAGTTATTCTACACCCAGGACCCGGAGGTTGTCCGCACCAAGGTCAAATAACTCCTAAAGCCCCTTGAACCCTGGCAGACCCCGAAGGACCCCAAAGAGCCGCACCCTTTGGCCGCGGACCTTCGGCTCATGGCTTCTGGCTCTCAGCCTGCGGCACAGCCACAGGTGGCATCCTTAAGCACCCCCTGATGGGTTCCGGTGTCGGGTGGGAAGGGGGGAAGGGGGGAGGGGCTTTAGTCCAATGCACCCTGAGTCCCTACACTCACACACCCCTTCATTCCCGGTAGGCGGCAAAAAGGTCCTGCACCAAGTCCAGCAGCGGCAGCGGGGAGCGAGCCCAGCAGAGGTTCCAGCAGCAGTCAGCAGATGGTAAGTGCTGTGCTGGGGACTCCCCACAGGTGGCATCTTTAAGTGCCCCCTGATGGTTTCTGGTGTTGGGTGGGAGGGGGGGAAGGAGGGAGGGGCTTCAGTCCAGTGTGCCCCAAGCCCCTACACTCACACACCCCTTCGTTACCAGTAGGCGGCAAAAAGGTCCCAGGCCAAGTCCAGCAGTGGCAGTGGGGAGCGAGCCCAGCAGAGGCTCCAGCAGCAGTTGGCAGATGGTAAGAGCTTCGACGAGGCAGATCTGGTACTCAGCATCAAAGTTCTATCCGAAATACTGTGGTGCCTCCGCCTCCTCGGCCCTGCTAAGGGCGCCACCCTCAGAGCACTGTCCTTGTAATAAAGGTACCTAGAGGGAGATGATACANGCCAATGGGTCTTTGCCCTTTGGTGGCGCCCTTTGACTGCTGCCCTGAGGGCGCAGTCCTCAGTGCACTGCCCTTGTAATAAAGGTACCTGGAGGGGGATGACACAATAGAGCCCAGCAGAGGCTCCAGCAGCAGTTGGCAGATGGTAAGAGCTTCGACGAGGCAGATCTGGTACTCAGCATCAAAGTTCTATCCGAAATACCGTGGCACCTCCACCTCCTCGGCCCTGCTAACGGCCCCGCCAATGGGTCTTTCCCCTTAGGCTGCTGCCCTGAGGGCGCTGCCCTCAGTTCACTGCCCTTGTAATAAAGGCACCTGGAGGGAGATGACACAATAGGGCCCAGGTGAGGGCAATCCTCCCTTTCAGCTTCTTCTGCTACAGCCAAGCTCTCCTAGGGGGGTTCCACCCTTCCCACAGGTTGCCCTCAGTGCACTGCCCTTGAAATAAAGGTACCTGGAGGGAGATGATACAATAGGGCCCAGGTGAGGGCAATCCTCCCTTGCAGTTTCTTCTGCTACAGCCAAGCTCTCCTGGGGGCTTCCACCCTTCCCACAGGCCATGTGGGTACTATGAGTGCCTATGTCATGGCAGCTGCCCCACTGGGAAACCTGCCTGCCCCAACCCCCAAAAGCACCCACAGGGAATGCCCACACAAGGGAAACAGGAAGGGAGGGGGAGGAGGGAGAAGCACCGCCGAGGCAGCACACACAACAGGCACAGGGGAAATGAGGTCACAGTGGAACACACAGCACAAACATACGCCCGGGCGCACAAACATCTGCATGGGAAAAGAAGAGAAGGGGGAACACAGTGGGATGGACAACACACACGGCACAACAGGCAAAGGGGGGAGGGAGGGGGGGAAGGGACAGGGAGGAGGGGGGAAACTGGCCCATGGGCCAGGAAAGGACACGGGGAACAGCAACCAGAACCCCCACAACAGCACAGCCCACATGGGCACTCCCACAGCTACACAGGCAGTCCCGGAATGGGGGGACCCCCAGGGGCAGAGCACAGACACAGGGGGAGGTCACACAGAACAGGGAGTGGCCCGGGAATTGTCCAGGAGGCTGTCAGGGAACCCATGCACCGGCCAGGGTGCTCTGGATGGGAAGGAGGTGAGCCAGGGACGAATAGCAGAGCAGCCCTTCCCCAAGCCAGCCTTCCCCCCCGGGAGGATGCCTGGAGGTGTAGTCTGGGGGCCCCAGAATGCCACGGTCACAGAGTCTCCAAAGGGGGACAGGGGGCATGGGCACAGGAGGGATTGAGGCCAGACAAGGAAGGACAGCAGCACCCAGGGCGCTGGGAGCAGGCTCAGCATTCATGAGACAGCCACAGGAGATGACAGCCACGGAGGGGAACACCAGTTGCAGAGGCGGACAGCAGGCCCCCGCAGCTGGGACCCAGAGCCACAGGCAGGGGCAGCGGAACCCCAAGACACAGCAAGCACAGCAGCGAGCCAGGAACATCAGGAAGGGAAGGGGCAGCAACTCACAGCGTCAGGGCGGAGACAGGAGCACACACCAAGGCCAGTATCCAGGGCCAGGAAGGCACAGGGGGGCCTCACAGTCAGCTGCAGGGGACCACAAAGGGGCCCGGGACCGGGTGACCCACCAGGTTCATGAAGTGGGGTCACTGACGCATGCCCCAATGGAACCCCAGTGCAGACATGCGGTGGGCAACCAGGTAGTATGCCTTGAAGGGATCCTGGGTGTTGAGCCCCACCTGCACATCGGAGTGAGACCACACACCGGCCAGCACTGCCACCTCTGCTTCAGAGGGCTCCGAAAGGTCATAGTCTACAGGTGGGGGCCACAGAAGGTGACCCAGCTCCAACAGGCAGTGATAGATCACCCCACAGGACTGCTGGTAACCTTGGGCCCCGTGAACACAGCCAAAGAAGGACACAGTCAGGGCAGGGCCCCCCTCAGACAGGCAGGCCGTGTAGCCAGTGAGGCTGCACACAGAGAGGGCAGACATGGTCTCCACAGCTGACCAGACCACATGCAAGCACCTCATCTCCAGGATGTGCCCATCAGGAAAGGGACACAGGCCCAGCACCTCCGCATGCAGCCGGCAATCGTGGGCGCTTGCCACATGGCCATAGTACCGAAGCCTGGAGCAAATACTCTCGTAGGCACCTATAAGGCTGTCCGGGCAGCTCAGGAGCATTTGCATGGCCGGAGAATGCCACAGGTCACACAGGGCCATGGTCTCACGGAAGGTCCAGCTACGCGGGGCGCCCGGGGTGCTGGGGCCAGTGAGCCCGGGGAAAACGCAGCCAGCCATGGTCCAGCAAGCACCTGAGACTAAACAAAATGAAAGGGGGCCCCCACAATCCCTGGAGGGATGGGAGAGGAAGCCGGGAAGCTCCAAGGCCAAGCGATAAGGACACAGACCACAACATTGTACGAATACAGAGCGAGGCGTGGGGTGCGGACCCAGCCCAGCTGCTGCAACAGAGCACACTGACAGAGCACACTAATCAGGGCACCCAGGACAGCAGGCAGCTGATACAGAGAGGTGGGAGGTGATGACAGCAGGAATACAGCTGCTGGCCGCACACGTCCGCCCGAGGGCAGAACCAAGCACCATGCCCCCTGCCGGGAAGGTATGTGCAGACAGTGGGCCTCCGCAGCCTCACCAGCCCACTGGCCCTTCAGGAGTCTGGCCTGCGGGTCTGGGGGGCATCCAGGGAGAACCGGGGGCCCGAAGCCGGTTGGCTGGGCACGACCGGGGGGCAGGGCTACATCACTCCCAACCTACAACAGGTGCGGCCCCAACCCAGCCGGGTCACCTGTCACCATAGAGCTGGGCCAGTTGGGCTCCTGTTGGATGTACCTAGCCATGTGTGCAGAGTGGTACTGCTCCCACACAGACCTTCTGAGCATCCAGACTGCAGAGGTGCACCTGGCTGCCTGGCTGTGTGTGTGCATGGCCAGGAGTGCTGCAAGGGCCCAGAGAGCCCACCACAGGCACAGGCACTCCCTGGCCTGCCTCATGGCCCAGCAGGTGTCCCGTGCAGCCCGACTGGGCCTCCTCCGTGCCCGGGGCTGGCCTGCGGCGCTCTGCGTGGCAGCCAGCTTGCTCCAGTGGTGGAGGGAGACCATGGGGCATGCAGCCGTGCTCACAATGCCCATAGACCAGTGAGTATGGGTCACGGAACAGGCACAGGGATGGTGGGCCAGGGCCCTTGCCCAATGGGACGAGGCTGCCTGGAGATCGCACTTTTGGATGGACACACGTGTCCTGCAGCTCGTGGAGCTGCTACCGCCCTGGCTGGAGTGGCAGGCCACCCCCATGTGGGCCCCTATATGCATGATCCAGTGGGTGGCCATCGGGGTCTGGGCCCTCGCAACTCCTGACTCCTGCAGAACATGTGCAAGGTGGTGGAGGGCATGCTCCTGGACTGAGTGATCCAGCTGGTGGACCAGGAGGCCATGATGGCCGACTTTGCGGCGGGGGGGTACCCCAACTGCATGGGTGCTGTGGATGGCACCCACATAGAGATCCTGTGCCCATACGCTGGGGAGGCCTTGGAATATGTCAACCGACATGGGTACCAATCCCTGCAGCTTCAGGCAGTCGTGGACCACCATGGTCGGTTCATAGACGTTTTCATGGACCACTCTAGTCGCAGTTGCGATGCCCAGTGGTCCCTTCTATGCCCAGATCTCCCCCTTCTATGCCCAGATGTACCGCGGAGACTTCACGGACATGTGGATGACCCAGATTGAGGGGGTGATGATGCCCCCCTGAATCCTGGGAGACCCAGCCTACCCACTTACCCGCTGGCTGATGAAAGTGTATACGGTCACCAGGAACCCAGTGGAGGCACTCTACAATACTCACCTATGTGCAAGCAGGACCGTGGTCGAGAGGGCCTTCGGGGACCTCAAGCAGTGCTGGAGGAGCCTTGTGGGCTGGCTTGACTACATGGTGGAGACCTCCTCCCTCGTGATCGGAGACTGCTGTGTGCTGCACAACGTGTGCGAGACCGAGGGGGCTGTCCTTGACTGCCCCAGCACCCTCCTGGCCCCATGCCTCTCTATGTGAATGCTGAGAACCTGTGGGAGTACAGATATGCAAAGTGCATCCATGCCACCCTAGTGAGGCAGATCAGCCAAGAGGCCGAGGCGTGAGGTGCACACCCCCATCTCCACCTCCCTGGGGCCCCCGCCAGCGCCCTGGGCATGCCCCTGCACAGTCACTCACCCACCCACTGGCCCGGACCCATGAAATGACAGATGGAGGCAATAGTTGTGCCCATACCTTTATTTCTGCAAACAGGTACATGGGTCCCCAGCACCACCCACCTCCCTGTGCTGTGCTCCTCCTCCTTAGACCGCTCTCCCCCTTCCCCCCATCCACCATGTCTCCAGGGCCTCCCCCTCAGTCACCCTGTGGTTGCTGTAGAGTTCTGGGTGCTCCCTTCCCCCCTGCTGTCTGTGTCCCCAACTGTGTCCTGGGAGGTCTCGGTGTCCTGCGGGTTGGGCTGTGGTGGGAGGGCGGCCAGGCCCGGGGACGGAGGGCCCCCCCCTCAGCCATACATGTCTTCCTCCAGCCCCTCCCCGGTGCCTTCTGGGTATAATACCTTCATCCAATTTAGGAATGCTGGTCCAATTTCATATTTCTTGAGGTCTGCCATCAGGAAGGGCCATTCAACCCAATCAAATACCTTCTCTGCATCTAGAGATAAGGCTACATAAGAGGCTTCTGACATTTGAGCTTGATGGATCAAGTGAAAGATTTTTTTTTTATTATCAGCAGACAATCTTCCTTTTAAGAAACCAACTTGATCTGCATGTATAACTGACGGAATAACAGTGCTCAACCTTGTTGCTAAAATTTTAACAATGATTCTGCAGTCTGCGTTCAGGACAGAAATAGGACAAATGTCACCACAGCTGTGTCCATTTTTCTCTTTCTTCAGTATTAAGGCAATTAAAGCAGCTCTCATGTCATGAGACATATTTGCTTTTTGGAACTTTTCAGTGGAAATGTTTGAAAGAATGGGAGATAGCTGATTACAAAATACTTTGTAAAAAGGTACTGGAAAGCCATCCATCCTGGGGGCTTTGCAGGATTCATGTTATTTATAGCCTGTACAATCTCTTGCACTCAAATCCCTTTGTCCATGACATACCCCCATTCTGAAGTTAATGCCTTAAATGGAAGACCTTCAAGAAAATGTTCAAATTTGTTAGTATCAAATTGGCTGTCTACAAAGTTTGATAGAACTGCTTAAATTGCTTATTTATATCCATTGGTTCAAGGATGGCACTTCCATTCTCTTGTATGAGGAATGAGATATTGTTGCTGGCTAGCTCTGTCTTCATCCTTCTAGAAAGTAGTTTACCAGCTTTGTCTCCCCAGTCATAACAATTTTGTTTTACTCAGGTGAGCATAAACTCAATTTGGGTGGACAGGCATTCATTGTATTTAAAACTTGGAGCTGATTAGAGAATGTAATATGCTGTCATTATTTTTGGTCAATCTTGTGAATTCTCTCTAATTCATCTATTTCCTTAGCCAAAGAGTCTATGAGCTTGAGTCTTTCTTTCTTTTTTTGAGAAGCATACTTTATACATCCACCCCTTGTAGTAGCTTTTAGTGTTTCCCACAAAATGACATCCAAAGTAACTGAATGTGTATTTTCTTGTAAGAAGTTAGAAATAACCAGTTAAATTGTGCAACAAAATACTGGGTCTTTTAGAAGTAAAGTGTTTAGTATCCATCTAGAGGACTTTGGGAAAGCATAACCAGTATCTATGGTAAGCACAATTGGAACATGGTTTGAAATTAGTATATTA
The DNA here is from genome assembly GCA_003113815.1 of Sphenodon punctatus. Classification (NCBI taxonomy): domain Eukaryota; kingdom Metazoa; phylum Chordata; class Lepidosauria; order Sphenodontia; family Sphenodontidae; genus Sphenodon; species Sphenodon punctatus. The sequence goes on from QEPC01001504.1 coordinate 355,763, forward strand.
CCTATAGCTGTCTGTAGACATGCAGGTATCAACAAGGAAGACTGAAGAAAAAAAATAAATTCTGGAATAAGATGAATGAACTGTGGAAAAATATATATAGACACGTTCCTTTGGGTTTCTCAGCCTCCATGTATCTTTTAAATCCTGCTCCTTCATTAATAGTAATGGTTGGCGTATTGCATTTTTTGAGCTGGATCTCACAAAATTGAACTTATCCAGATGTCTATCAAGTGTGTTGTTCCAATAACCCCCCAGTATTACTGCAATATCTTTTTAGTAAACAGAATGTCTGCTATTTCTTTGAAAAATTCAGCATTACCTCCACTTGGATTATAAATCCTTCCCAATATTAACTTTTTTGAGTTGAAGCAACCTTCAAGAAGAACATACCTTCCTTCAGGATCAGACCAAGATTGTATAAACTTAAAGGCTACATTTTTATGCATCAAAATAGAAGTGCCTCTGCTCTTAGAGTTCAAAGATTAATGAAACGCCACACCTACCCACATCTTCTTGATTCTGTCTGCATCTGTTTCTGATAGATTACTTTCCTGCAATAAAGCTACTTGATGTCTTTTCGATTTTAGGTGTCTGAGAACTTTCATTCTTTTAGAAGATTCTTTAAGTCCCCTCACATTCCAGGAGCACACTTTAAGGATACTCATGGCAAGCTTTGAATAAATAATTACATGCATAAAGGCCCATTTTAATATATGCTTCCAAATTGATACTATGGAATCACATCATCAAGATAGGAGTTCTGTTTATGCATATTAGATACAGATATATTCAGAGAAACTTGTGCCGTCAGTTGAGTCTTTTGGGATATCAGGCAAACAAAAAACCCTATAGCTAACCATCACAAGTCCTAGACAACATGTTTAAAAGTAAACAATAAACTTAAAATAAGCCAATGTGGGCACATTCAGATCCAAGATAGGTCCAGTTCCATCAGATCCCTCCTTCCCCATATTATCTATAAACATCTTAAACATCCCTAAATGAAAATTTATTTTAACTTAGTAAAATTATTATCATTGAACAGTCTATGTATGCATATAATATGTTCTACATACAGAGGTATTCATGTATGTACGATAACATGTTAACCATAAATAAGCTTACCATAAATTTGATTAATCAAATATGGAATAATATAAACTCTTACTATGAAGAACAATATATTAGATACGTTATACCAAATATCATATAAAGCTGAGTGATTGGTGCTATTAAGGTTACCATCTGTTTTACTAATCGATATATCAGCTGCAAGTAAAAAAAAAAGTACGATGATGGTAAGTTTATTAAATGAATAACAGTATTTGATTAGGAGCTTCAGCACTTCAATACTCCAAAGCAGTATTCCAAAGTACAGTTCATTAGAGACAGGACTTAGGGCCTTTTTAAACAAGCGGGATTTCTCCCGCAGTTTAAACCTGCGGCTCTTGGACACCTCCGTGGGGGGGCTTTAGATACTCCTCCATGAACCAGAAGTTGCCCGGGAGCCATTAGAAACAGCGATGCCAGGCGACTCCTGCGTGTTTTGAGTCATGGCTGAGTAAGACCTCAGTTATTGAGGTCTTACCTATGCTGCATCTCCTGTGCCTTGAGGCACTTCAGAATACATGTATGTGACTTTGTTTATACCCCCTCAAAGACACATATGTGACATTTTTACACCATTAAAATGCAGCCACCTTTGTTGTAAAAGACCACAATCAGCCCATCCATAGCACACAGGACAACAGAGAGGGGAAGGTCGATTTTGGCCAAAGAATCTATGAAGCACTCCGACACAAAAGACTGATGGAGGGTGTATACACCTCAAAGATTTCCCTTAATCAATGTCATATATTCCCAAGCTGTTGTCCTCCAAAGGACTATGCAGTGACTATCCATAAACAAGGCCTTTCCGTCTGCCAGATGCCAAAACCTTTCTGACCACCCCCACTGAAGCCCAGCCATACCCTCCCCTTCATTATCTCTAAAGAACCACCTACTCTGTGGTAGCTGTCCCAGTTCTTAACTTTTGAAATCTCTCAATGAAATGGCTACATTTATTTATTTATTTCAAAATATTTATATCCCACCCTATCCTGACCAAGCAGCTCAGGGCAGCTCACAAATTTCATAAAAACATAATCATAACAATAAAACCATAAAATAAATAATAAAATTCTATTTAAACACCCAATGAAGCCAAGAAACACAACCCCCCCCACCCCCTCAACCATCCACCCACCACGCTCCCTCACCGAAGGCCAGGCGGAACAGCCAGGTTTTACATTGGCGTCGAAACACAGGAAGGTTTGATGTCATCCAGGCCGCCACCGGAAGGGAGTTCCACAGCCACAGTGTGGCCACCGAAAATGCCCTTTCCATCGTTGCCCCCTGGAATACCCAGAGGACCTCCAGAAGGGCGCCCCCTGATGATCACAGAGGCTGATCCAGAGCCCAAGGAGTGAGGCAGTCTCACAGGTAGGCAGGGCCCAGACCGTGTAGGGCTTTGTAGGTCAACACCAACACCTTAAATCAGGCCCAGAAGACTATAGGCAGCCAGTGCAGAGAGCGGTGCACCAGCGTTATGTGATCTCGGCAACCCGTCCCAGTTAGGAGACAGGCTGCTACATTCTGCACCAGCTGCAGTCTCTGACCCGTCACCATGAGTAGCCCCACGTAGAGTGTGTTGCAATAGTCAAGTCTTGAAGTAACAAACGCATGGATGATGGTAGCCAGGTCCGCATCCGAAACATATGTCCGAAGCCGACGCACCAGATGTATTTGGTGAAACGCCCCCCTCACCACAGCATCCACCATCCATAAATGAGGTAAACATAGAGGTACAGAGGCAGCATTGCAATGCCAAGCCAAGCTTACAATATCAAAATGAAATACAACAGTGTCAGAGAAGATCTGTGGTGCTGACAGCATAAAGTCAGAATGCAGCAATGTCACTATAGATCTAAAAATGGCATTTTGCTGTCAAAACAAAATCATGCCACTGTAAATTATATACAGCACTCACTTAAACAAAATTAAACGTAGAGCCATTAAGTCTGCTTTGCAAAAGCCTATTCACCCATGCATTTCAGCAGGTAAAATCACAGTGGTTTTTTCATTATATTATTGCAAAGGTGGACAAGCAAATGTTGTGCATTATGGCAGTAAATTTACATTCTGGCTTCTCTAGAGCAGAACAAAACCCACCTTAACCTGAGTAGTCATGGAGTCTGCCTGCCCAGCAGAACTGATGTGATTCTTTTTCTCTTGGTGGCGGAACCAGGATTTAAAGAAGACAAGTAGATGGTAGGTACTCATGAAAGAAACAGAATATCCTTCTCTTCAGTGGCATCCTGTGTGCATTTCTGCCTCTAGGGCCCTGTGAAAGCTACTAAAATGATTAAGTTGGTGTAGTTTCTCTGGAGTGGTTCTGCTTAGTTCTGTTCCCTCCTCCTCCCCACTTCTGCCCAGCACTTCACCTCACTATTCAGGTTGGGCAGAACCAGGTTTCAAGTGGATCCCTAATTGCTACCTTTCTTCATTCATAGGACAATCTTCTGCTTTAAAGTCAATGGGAGCTTTGCCATTGACTTGATGGCTTTTTTTACATGGATGTTAAACCCATATTTAGAGGTCCAATTCTGAGTTTAATTGTCCATGTAAACACCTATTCAGAGCTTAAAATTCCCAGGTTAAGATTTTTTCCATATTTAATTAACCCTCATTTTCAAAGTTTAATTTAACATGGGATAAAATAAGCACAGAAAAATATCTGTATAAACACTAAATCCAGTATTGACCATATAGATTAGTTGATAGAGCAAGTGGAGATGAGACCCTAACCCCTCCCTGGGGACTGTGTGGCCCTCACCAGGGTTTTGGTTTCGGAGCTGGGGATCAGAGCCTCCCCATGGGTTTTGGCTACAGCAGGCGGGGCTGAGCATGAGGATCTGAGTGTCGACTCAGAGGCTCCATTCCCCAGGTCTGAGAGCGAAACACTAATGAGGGGTTCGCATGCGGACCCCAGGAAAGGGGGTGCTAGGTGGGGTCCCACTCCCTCCTTGGTACTAGCCCCAGCTGGTTGGTTTCAATGAAGCTTTTTCTATAGCATCAGCTGATTCACAGGGCTCAGCAGCAGCAGTAGCTGCCACTGCTACTGCTTCCAAGTTCCCCTGCGCCTTTGGAATCTATGGATCAGATGGGGGGAGAAGGCGCATGCGAGGTGGGGAAGGTGCAGAGGAAAATAGGGAACATCCAAACAAGGACATCATAACAGGGAACTGGGTGGAGTAATGAGCAGAGACAGGTTTCAAAGGTGAGCAGAGTTTATTCCTCCCAGCAGTTAAGAGGCCTGACAGCTCAGAGGTAACCATCATGGGATTTCACAGTCCTCAATGTTAGTATAAATCTGGATTAACCACAAACACTCTGATCCCAGATTTATGATTATTCTGAGTTGTAGATGTCCATGTAAAAAGAAACCCAGGATTAATACTCCGGGTTTTTTAATATGGGTTAGTGTCTGTGTAAAAAGAGCCAATGACAGAGGATTGCACCACTGTTGTACTTTCCTCACACACCTTATATTTCCTTTTCATGACTTATGGTAAAATAGCAACAAAACTACCATTGTCTGGATACATGTACCCTCATATTTCAGATTGTAGGAAAAAACAGTGCTGCTGTAAAGGCAGGCTCACAATGCTAAGGAAACCACTGGTTGGCTCTCAAAACTGCTGTGGCTAGTGCAGATCATGCATATCATAACTGCCTCAGGGGGAGGCAATGTTTCCTACTCATTGGAACGCAATGTGATGGAGTGGAACTCTATAATAAAACAATAACAAGGTGTAAAGATAGAGAGATTAAATTAGTATTGGGGAATGAACACAGGCCAAAAGAAATAGGGTATTACAATATATCGCAAGTCAAATACATCCAAGGTGTAAACAGGAGGATGAGTAATCTTGTCTTGCCTGGGACTATGGAAATATGGGTTGAGTTCCAAGCTCTACATATTACTTTGTGAAAATCACTACAAACTTTGTCTTGCAGGGGTTGATGACAGCAAAAGGCTCAAGAAAATGTTTAATTTTAAGGGTGTGCACTGTGCATAGCTGCCATAGGTATGACTCGAACCCCCATATATAAAATGGGAATAACATTATTCCCTTTCCTCCCAACCCTTTCTCTTGTCTTCATAGATTGTAAGACTGTCTCTCACTTCATGCCTGGGCAGTGATTACTACAATGAGTAAAAACAGATGCAACTGTGGCCCACTTTTTCATGCTTTTGGCCCATGACTTCCCACCAGCACATCTGTTTAGGGGACACCAGATGTTGGCCCGGGATTGCCCCCGGGCCTCTTGGTGGCTAGCCCAGACTCTCACCCCTAGGCTGTTTTGACACAGACACTAACCCGTATTTAAAAATCTGGTCACAGCTACAGGTCACAGTCCGGGCTACGGTCTGCCCATTCGGGGCAAAGCGGGCCACAGTGGGCTATCTAAAAGCACCCAGAGTCAGGGCAGAGTCCTAACAGGGCCCAGGGGGATAGGTCAGATCCAAGCAGAGACTCCGCCTGCTCACAGCTAGCAGATTGCCTCACCTAACCTCTTCTTGCCCTCCTGGACTAATTTCTTGCCCCAGATCTTCTGCTATGTATCTCACGTTGCTCCTGGCTTGATCCTCTGGACTTGACACTGGTAACTGGAATACTCATGGATTTCTTACCCTGGACAAACAGACCTAGACCTGGGACCCTAACAGGCACTCCTGCTCCTTGCTGATCAGCTGGGATGGTCTTAGCCTGGCCTCTGGGTATGACACTAAGGCATCCACCTGACTCACAGAGCTTTTCTCAGGTTTCTACTTTGTCCAATCTGACCCCAGATTTTCTGCAACTCGAGTTCAGGTAACTGCTACCAGCACCAAACATTCAATTTAGAACAAGGAGGACACCATTTTAAATTTCCAAGGATTTCACCTCCAAGAGCAGGGTGCGTTCAGTTAGATATTGTAGGTGCTCTTTGATGACCACTGAGTACCGAGTCATCAGACAACCATTCCTGAGATGTTAGATGAAGGTTTAAAAATAACAGACAAAAACACTTGGAAGGACGCGCAAATAAGTGTCTTCTGATGGTGTGCTCTGTGCCAGATTAGTTCCTCAAAGGCAGGGACCCATGTTCACTGCGCTCTCTCCATTGGCAGCAAAGGGGGAAATGCAGTCAACATAGGTCTCTAAAGTTGCTATATCTTAAATTCTTAGCACTAAATCTTATTACCACTCATTATCCCTGTGATCCAATCAGCTATGTTCATTGACAGATGAGTGCATGTCTTGCACCATCTCCAGATCACATTTCACCTCCAGCCAGTCATCTCCAGCTGAAAAATTCTACTACTTTCCTCAAAGCTACTGGCATTTGTATAAACACTCTGGGATTGCTCTTGCCATTGGATGATCTTTCACAGATTCCTCATATATTAAACCATATTCCCCCATAACTCCAAATATGCAATACCATTAAAATACAGGATTTGCTTTTAATAAAACAAACAAGCCAGGGAAAACCATAAACAAAGCAATATGATTTAAATAAAAAGCAGGTATCTTTATGTTCTCAAGAAAATATGTTTGCATTTCACTTAAGGAAGTCTAACAGAGATGCTTATTCCATACCTCTTTATGATACACATTTAAAATATCAGTGCTTTTGATGCATCTCAGCAATGAAGCTCTTTATCATTAGGGCCCTTCATTTTCAGTTTTTATTTTCTTTTACTTTTCCCAGGAATTTATCAGTGTTTATTACAGCAACAACAAAAATGGGTGAAAATAGGTGCAAAAAATTACTACTTTTTTGGTAAATATTGGGGTTTATTTTAGTAGACAGAGGGACAACAACTAAAACTCATTAAGTAGGTTAATGCTTTGATAAATTGAATTTTATGTGGTTTGCTGTAGAACTGAAAGAGAACTGAAAACACTGTATGCCACCTTTGAGTTTAAGAAAACAGTATCTCTAATTTCCCCCAAAAATGTTTTCCTTCGAATGAACAATTTGCTGTTGACTTAAAATCATTAGCGAGTAAACATTTTCATTGAATAATGGGACCAAATTATTTTACTTTATGTAGACATATTTACTGGCTTGTGTAAAGTCCTGCCAGATGCTTGATATAGGAGCTTCAGGATTAATAAATTCAAAACAAGTATCACAAATCACTGCTCCATACAGATTCTAAGTACAGCAGCACAAAGGGAAATAGTAGTAAGTACTAAGTAGTAGTAAATTTATTAAGTTGTTGGCCACATGGCCATCACAACATGATTCAAATAACTAAATAAAATTAACGTAATAAACATGAGTAAACATAAATAAACGTAGACGAGTAAATCCTCTTGCAGGGTACAAAAGGGTTTCAGTGATTTGATCAACTAATTATTATTGTTGCAATGAAACCACAATATAAACATTCAAAAAGGGAAATAGAGACATTACATCTAGGGACAGTCAAGAGCCACCATACTTCACAGCTCTTCAGATGCCTCATGACCAGAGGGAACGCTTCTCCAAACAGTACACAACAAAAATGTTTGCTTGGGTGCTAAGCATGGACAATGACATGTATCTAAATAATACAAAAGCCACCCTCCTCATTATTCTCAAAAAATTGAAAGCACTTGAAAAGACAAAAAGGAATAAAATAAGCTAACAGGGTTCAATCCTAATTCCACTGAAGTCAATGGCTGATTCTAGTAACATTGCTTTCTCAGTGCCTCTGGGCACATCCATTATAGAGGTGCAGTCCCACCTCTATTAGTTAAGGTGAGACAGAGATCTCTTTGAATCTCCACCTATCTTGAACACTGCACTTTTGAGCCACTTGACTTTCGGGTTGTGGCTAAATCAGGGGTCTACCATATCGTGAATCTGCTAGAAAATTAAAATTCAATTCTGAGTAATCGCACCTGTTTGGTGAATAAAATGGTATTGTTAATGAAAAGTTAGGATTAATAAAAGATCATATTAAAGTCAATAGTGGAAATCCTTATGTCATGCATGCACTTCCTGTATGTGCTAGTAACATATAAGCATCGTGTCTCTGAAGTTTAGCTGAGAGCTCAGATCCACAGGGAGAAATCCGGTGGGGTGGGGGGGCAGGTTGGCTTGGGGGGTGCTCGCATGGGGGGAGGTCATGTGGTGTCTGGTCAAGGAAACCATCACAATTCTCACCATCCAACATATATTACACCACTTCACACATTCTAATAGTAAACAAATTCATTCTCATTCAAATGCCATAACAAGTTAATCCACATGGATATATGACATATCTGAAGAAGGGGGGAGGGGGAGCCTAACCTTACATATTTTATTCATTGATTAACTCATGAATGCATTTGAATGAGAATGAATTTGTTTACTATTAGAATGTGTGAAGTGGTGTAATATATGTTAGATGGTAAAAATTGTGATGGTTTGGAAGGAAGATTTGATGTGGAATGGTATTTGAGGAGTATAGGATTTCTGACACTAAGATATTATCTTGAGTATAAATTAAAGTGGTTGTTATGATCAATTTGCCTTAAGTATGAATTGAAACTCTAGGTTTTAAATGCTGGAAGTACTATACATTGCACACTGCCGAGAAAGTAAAGATTAAGTGTGTTTTTAGATGTCGCGGGACTCCCGACCTGCCACGCTCAATCACGGTCTGGGATCCATTTTGGATCCCGGTCAGGAGTCAGTCCGGCCGTCTTTCAGACATGCTGGCTTGATTCCTCCTGGGGATCGGGGAGGAGGCGGGGCTGCACAATGTGCGGCTGCACATCCCCACCCTCACTCACTCCCCCGGCTGCCCGCCCTCTGAGAGACGGGCGGGCACAGCGGGCAATGCGGCCGCTGTGCCCAATCCCGTATCGTGGCCTGGGCCATGATCCAGGATGGGCCAATGTTACAGACGTAACTTTTGGCTGATCCCAGATTGTGGCCATCATAACCATGATTCCAGAGGTGCAGCCGGCCTCACCTCCATAATCGTGGACATTGGGATTCCCATCAGGTATTCACTGGGGTGAACATCTGGCGGGAACCCCAATAGACGTACCGGTACTAACGGTCACCACAGGAGATTCACTGTGGTTGACTGTGGTATCGTTATGTCTGAAATTACCCTATATCATCCTAGAAAGACATGTTCCGGTCCACCGGGGGTGCCTTCCTGGAGGTCCCCCACGTAAAGTGGGGGGCTACAATGGAGGGGGCGTTCTCAGTGGCTGGGTCACGGCTCTGGAACTCCCTCCCAAAGGAAACACGGCTGGTCCCGAGTCTGTTGGCCTTCCATTGGGCCTGTAAGACATGGCTGTTCTCCCAGGCCTTTGGAGGTGGGGAGGGGAGGGTGGGTTAAATTGTGTATGGGGGGTGCTTTAAATTTGTTAAATAATAATATTGGAATTTTTAGATTTTAATGTGGTTTTATGTTGTTTTAGATTGTTTTTATGTTTGTTGGAAGCTGCCCTGAGATTCCATCGGCATGAGGGTACATATAAGTGTAATAGAATAAATAAATAAAATAAATTTATTGTGAACTCTCTCCCTGCAAGAGAACATCACCCATAACTGCCCAGTGACATCTTAAGGCATGGACAATAGGGATTCATGTCCCAGGCTACTAATTTGAAGGGGACCCCCAAGATCCAAGCTTGTACATGATCAAGGTTGTAAAAATCCAATTGTTTCTGGTGAGTAGAATTTTACAGCAAGCAAGTGCTGTCTGTGTAGGAAAGGGGGAGTAGGAATGGCCTTCTCAGGGCTAGCCCCAGGCAAATACAGACTGTGCAACCACAAAAGGCTCCATGCTTTGAGGAGGTGGGGGAGCAAAGGAGCCCCCCAAAATGGGGTCCATGTATAAACCTGAAATGATAAAGAAGGCAGAAAGACAAAAAATTTTTTTAAAAATAACCCCTGTGCACATCTCTAGTCTGGATCATGGATCTGTCCCCTATCTTTATGTACATGTCCTCATCTCTGCTCCCTTACCCTGGGCTCAGGTCTTTCACTGCTTGGGGGTAGGGACTGGACTGAGGGACCAGATCCAGAAAGTGGAAAGCGGAAAAATAAAAACTGTGCTCCCTGGCCCTGAGGTTCTCCACCCTTGTTATAGTATGTAGCACATAAAATACCAATGTTTTGATGTACAATAAAATGTTGGATACAAAAATGACTTTAAAAAAAACTTCTGTCCATTTTTATGGTAGGGTCTCCCAATCAGCACTATGCTCTGGACCCCCCAAATACTTAAGACAGTCCTGGTGCTTTCTTTTCTTAGATTTCCCAGACAAGTTTGCCTCCAATAGGACTTAATGTACAAAAAGTAACAATTGCAAGAAAGGCTCCCCAAAACAGAGATAAAGCCAGAAAGATTATCTGGTTTGCATGACACAACAAATACCATTTAACATTTTCTAATCTTAGGACAATATATTTGAAGATAAGTCTGAAAGCAATTGCTGCAGAGGTGTGTGACCCTCTGGTGCTCTTTGGAGACAGAACCACCAGAATGACTTTTCAAGAATGTACATGATCCAGACAAGACCGAGATGATGACTGTTCACCAGCCATGTGACCTGGGGGATATAGGGACCTCAGTTATTGATGGGTGGCAAGCCTCCTTTGGTCACTCAAGTTCACAGCCTTGGGTTTCTCTTGGACCCATTGCTGCACTTGGGTGGGCAGGTTGCAGCAGTGATCAGGAGCACTTTTCACCATCCTCATCTACTGAGAAGGCTGCAAACTTTTCTATCAGACTCAGATTTGGCCACTGTCATCCATGCCTTTGTACCTTTGAGGCTAGACTATTGCAATGCACACTACACTGCCCTTGATGACTGTTCGGAAGCTGCAGTTGTGCACAATGCGGCAGTCCACCTTCTGTCAGGGATGGGTCGCTGGGAGCATATCTTGTTGAGCCTTTCGTACCAGGATCTCTTGTGTGGAGTCATGCAAGGTTCCATTCTGTCCCCTCTCCTGTTCAATGTGCATATGCAGCTGCTGGGTGAGGTCATGAGACGGTTTGGTGGTTGGTGTCATCAATATGCTGATGACACCCAACTCTACATTTCCTTTTCATCTGAATCGGACCCGGAAGTCTCAGTGTTTACCCGATGTCTGACAGCTGTGGGGGACTGGATGAGGGCAAGCCGACTGAAGCTGAATCCTGAAAAGATGGAGGGGATGCTAGGGGGGAAGGAGGTGGGGTTTGCGTCCCCCATCATTGATAGGGTTCTCCCCCCACTGGTTCCCCAGGTTTGTAGTCTGGGAGTGCTCCTCAATTCCCAGATCTGCCTGGATGTCCAGGTGGGGGCTGTGGCAAGGAGAGCGTTTCGCCAGCTACATCTGGTGCAATGACTTCGGCCGTATGTCTCAGACTTCAATCTGGCCACTATCATCCATGCTTTTATCATCTCAAGACTGAACTATAGTAACGCAGTCTGCGTGGGGCTACCTATGGTGATGGTTCGGAGACTGCAGCTGGTGCAGAAGTTGTTTACATTTTTTATTTATAAATATTTTTTAGCTGCCCCCTCATGCCTACGGCATCTCAAGGCAGCTTACAACAATGAACAAATACAATAAAATTCCATAAAAACAATATTTAAAAAACAGCTTCATCAATAATTTAAAAACAATATCCCATATCCACCCCCCAAAACTATCCCACCCTCCCCTCCGAAGGCCTGGGCGAACAGCCAGGTCTTGCAGGCTTGATGGAATGCAATCAGACCTGGGGCCAGGTGGGCTTCCTCCAGGAGGGAGTTCCAGAGTCACGGCCCGGCCACCAAGAACGTCCTCTCCATTGTAGACCCCCGTCTCGCCCAGGGGACCTCCAAGAAGCCACCCCCAGTGGACCGAAGGGATTGCTCTGAGGCACAGAGGGTGAGGCGGTCCCCAAGGTATGAGGACCCCAGACCATGCAGGGCTTTATAGATCAATACCAAAACCTTGAATCTAGCTCGGTACACTATAGGCAGCCAGTGCAGAGCACAGAGCACTGGTGTTCTGTGCTCCCGTCACCCAGTCCGCATAAGGAGATGGGCTGCCGCATTCTTCACCAGCTGCAGCCTCCGAACCAGAAACAAGGGAAGCCCTACATAGAGCACATTGCAGTAGTCGAGCCTTGAGGTGATGAAGGCATGGATAAAAGTGGCCAGGTCGGGCCTGGAAATGTATGGACACAACCTCCGTACCAGATACAGCTGGCGGAAGGCAGTCTTAGTCACCGCCTCCACCTGCCGATTCATATGGAGGTCTGAGTCCAACACCACCCCCAGACTCCGAATCTGCTAGGCAATAGGAGGATGAACCCCCCCCCACAAGGGGGGCCAGAACCTCCCCCGCCCTCCCCACCACCATCACCTCCATCTTATCAGAATTTAGTTTCAGTCTGCTCTGTCTCATCCAATCCGTCACGGCATCCAAACATTGGGAAAGCAATGAGACCGTAGGACCTGGGTCAGTTGAAAATGAGAGGTACAGGCGAGTATCATCAGCATATTGGTGACATCGCACGCCGAACCCTCTCACATTCTCCCCCAGGGGCTACATATACACATTAAACAATAACGGAGACAAGATCGAACCTTGAGGAACACCGCAGGATAAGGCCCGGAGGCTTGACGTTTTCAGCCCCCAGCACCACCCGCTGGCTTCTCCACGAAAGGAATAAGTGGAACCTGGCAGCCTGTCTCCTTATGGGGATAGGCTGCCAGGAGCACATTACACCAGTGCTCCGTTCTCTGCACTGGCTGCCTATAATCTTCCAGGCCTGATTCAAGGTGTTGTTGCTTACCTTTAAAGCCCTATACAGCCTAGGCCCTACCTACCTGCAGGATCACCTCACCCTTCAGGTTCCAGATTGATTTCTGCGGTCGACCAGGAGCACCCTTCTTGAAGTCCCCCCGGGTGTCTCGGTAGGCAACTATGGAGAGGGCATTTTCTGTGGCCGCACCAAGGCTGTGAAACTCCCTTCTGGCAGAGGCCCGGGTGGCCCCAGATCTTCCCTCCTTTTGATGTTACTGTAAGATGTGACTATTCTGTCAGGCTTTTATTGAGGGAGATGGGTAGGGTGGAGGGGTGAAGGTTAGGGTGGGTGGGTTTTTATTTATGCTTATTTATTTTTATTTTTATTTATATTTTTTCTGTCGTCCCTCTTTGGCTGCATTACTGCTTTTATAATGTATTATATTTCTGTTATTTTATACTGATATTTATATTATAGGTTTTTATATTTTTTGTTTTAGATATTGTAAGCCGCCCTGAGCTGCCTAGGCAGGAGGGACAGGGTATAAAATTATTTAAATAAATAAATGTAACTCTGATGCTCTGGAGTCTGCGCTGGCTGCCAATAGCTTTCTGTGCACGATTCAAGGTGCTGTTTTTAACCTTTAAAGCCCTAAATGGCTTGGGGCCCAGGTATCTGAAAGACCGCCTCTTCTCTTAGGTTCTGTTGCAACCTCTGAGGTTGACCGATGGCGCCCTCTTTGAGTATCAACTGCCTGTGATGTTAGTACAATGCAGGTATGCAGAGAGGCATTCTCTCAGTGGCTGCTTCACAATTATGGAACTCTCTCCTCTTGGAGATCCGCCTAAGCTCTATCCTGCTCACCTTTCAGAAGAGATGTAAGACGTTTTGGCCAGGTGTTTGGCAAGCTGGGATAGAGTTTGGTTTAATTTGGTGCAGGAGTTAGGAAGAGGATTCTTAGGTGGGGTTTAGTAGTTTTAATTTTTTTTATGCTTATATATAGGTTTATGTATGTTTTATGTTTTATATTTTTATATTTTTGTGAGCCGCCCTGAGTGTTGTTGGGATGATCAGGGTAGAAACTGACTGACTGAATGAATGAACGAATGAACGGGCAGACGGACGGATGAACGAATAAATAAGATTCAGGAAATGACAGACAAGGCCTTATTTCTTATGTAGTCTGAGCGACCACTGTAAGGTTCAGTGGAGCTGAAGATTAATTCTGGAGAATGTTTTCAGGGGATGTTTTTTTCATACATACAACAATCAAATTAAAGAATAAATAAAACTGCATAATCTAAATGCTTTGGTACAGTCTAACTGTGTTTTGTTTTCCCATTAAATGAAACTGCAAAAAGATCAGCAGGGTGTTTTGACAATGAATATCTGAGCCTCATCATCATCTACCAGAAGGTATACAGTTAGAACATCTTGCTACATAAATCTAGTTTGAGTTGATTGAATTATGAAAATGACATTGACATCATGATATTCTTATAAAAAACATAAATGTATGACTACTGCACATTTAGCCATTTCTCTCCACAAAAATGAGGTAGTGGTAAGCTTTCTTATATCATGAATTGTTTGGAATGAATGAGAATATGTATGTTTTGAGACAGTGCAAAAAACACTCCCCCTTGAATATGGTAACTACTGTTGAAGGATGTAGGATTTTTTTCTTATCTCTAGAAACCTATGTGAGTGCATCACATACTGTGAAACTATGGGCATTTTCAGACAAGACACTCCCACCCACTATACATGTTACAGGGCACCCCATAGGGCAACACTGCAGCCCTGCAACATGTATAGTGGGTGGAGAGTGTCTTGTCTGAAAATGCCCTCTATTGATTTTTTTCTTCTGGTTTGCTTCATGAAAATCTGCCAAATTACAATGAGATTTTCACCATAAGGCAAATGGTCCATTTGCAAACTAGGAAGGGGAAAGTTATGAATTGCCTTTCTTACTTTCAATTTTTATGCTGCCTCCTCCTGCCAATGCAGCTTGGGGCAGCGTACAACATAATAAAACCAACATTAAAAGTGCATATATATATAAAAAATAATAATAATAAAACAACAACAAAAATGCAGAGTTAAAAAGATTTAATACAAAAACAAAATAGACTCACACACCCCATTACCCATCTCCCTTCCCCAAAGCCCAGCAGAACAGCCAGGTCTTACATTTCTTATTAAAGGAGGGGCGGTTCGGGGCCAGGCAGATCTCTGTTCGGAGGTTGTTCCACGGCCTCAGCGCAGCCACCGAAAACACCCTTTACCCCCACATATACCACAGGCTCACATTCCCAATCAATATATGTGGTGTTGTTAGATTCAGAAACTACAATTCCTAGCAATCAATGCTGAGAACAGGAAGTAGGAAATGAATGGACCAGTCACATGGCTAGGTAGGGTTGCAGTTGTAGTAGCTGCTGATGCAAACTCCTTTTTAATATGAATGCAGTTTGAGTCCCACTCATTTTTTATGCTTCATCTACACAACAATATCTGATGTTTTTTGCATGTTGTTATTGCTATCTGGGATCACAAGATTATACTTAAGTCTCAAAATGGGGTCACAGAAAAAAAGATTAGGACCCACTGCTATCAGGCAAACAATCGAAGGAAGAAACAAAGTCTGTGAAGATGGCGTCTAACAGAATGTTGGTCCCTATCTGACATAAATGCCTCACCTGCTAGAGTGTGGAATGCTAATTTTAGAAGTTCAGATCTGGATATAGACTTTAGGATATTGGTTGAGACTTCACTTTGGACTGGCTGTCGCTCTTTCCGTTTTGCTATTGGTGGTCAGTTTGATAACCCTTGGGTTGAAATGGTGATCCAAAAAATACATGATAGGCCTTTCCCCTGCCATGTTGACCATCTTGGGATATGCCGGAGCCAGAAGATTGGTTAAACAGCGAATCACAGATATAGCTTATCAGGAGGACATTGCTGCAGTGAGAGGAAAAAAAGACCTTGGGGTGTTTTTTGGATTTACTAAATCATTCCCTGGGTATTATGTCTTATCTGGAATATGATTTTGGACTGTTGGCCAGAAGATCTCTAACTATGGCTAGGATGAATATTTTTCCATCTGCACTATCTGAGGGGGCGACTCCAAGGTATTAGGGATGGGCGAACAGAACGCCGTTTGGATGTTTGGACGTTCAGTCATTCAGTTCAAAACCCGAGTTCGGGTTCAGCTGTTTGGTTCGGCAGAGTTTGGTTCATCCGAACCTGGACGAACATTCAAAAAAGTACTATTGGTACTGAAACCGAAACCGAAATTTTTTCAGTATCAGTATTTTTGGACCTGAAACCACCCCTGGTGTCCACGCCTGATGCCAGGAAGTCTGCTCCTCAGCTGCCTCCCCCTTCCAGTCATGTTTTTCCTACCCAAAGTCACGTTTTTCCCACCCCCGAACTCATCCAAATTCATCTGAACTTTTCTGAACTGTTCAGAAGTTCGAGCGTTCAGTTTGGAAGTTTGGTTCGGTCGTCCGAACAGGCCAAGTATGGGCCGAACTCCGAACCGCGTTCACCCATCCCTACAAGGTATTCCTTTTGCCGACCAGCTTTGCAGTTGCTCGTTAGCCTGTGTGGATACCATAGACCATATTCTTTTAGAATGTCAGTGCTATTTGGAAGCCCACGAGAAGCTGATAGCCCTGTTATTAGAAGAATTTCCAGGCAGGTTTAGCACTAGTTTGGTGGCACTTTTATTGACTGGCAATGACAAAGAGAATACTAAGAGGGTGGCAAAGTTTCTGCTTAATGTCATACATTCTAAGAGAACTAGATAGGGCTGACAGATCTTTTTCTTTTCTTTTATTCTTTTTGTGTGGGAGTCTTTTAAATAAAATAGCACCCCGTAGGGGGATTAGGGTAGTGGGATTACTACTGTATTATTCCTTACTACCCTGTATTAATGGGTTTTTTATGGTTTCTTTGGTTTTAATATGACTGATTTATGTTTTGTATGTTTTTGCAATGACTTATGGTATGCAATAAACCAATTTATTATTATTATTTTTTAAAATGCCTCACCTGTGGTAAGAAAGCTCTTTTGCAAGTGTGAAGTCCTGACTCCTTTGATTCCAACATTTTGTTCTTGCACAAGAGTGAGTTTTCTTGGATAGAATGGACCTCTAGTACGAGTAGATGCACCAGATAAGCAGCAAATATTTCAGGTAAGCAGCAGCAAGAGCAAGTTATTTGTGGAAAATTCTCCATGCCATAAAAGACCAAAGTGTAGGAAATAGTAGTAATAGTGTACACTTACCTTCTACACTTATCTTTTGGCTACTTCTAAGGCAACAATTGCCTGCAAAAGTTTCAGGCAATCCTTCAACTTTACACACACACAAAAATCACTCATAGAAGAAAACCATACACCTTATAAAAGCAATAAACTAATTACAGTATTTTAAAATATTTTCCGTGGTTTATAAGTTGTCAAAATATTTAAATTGTCAGAAGCTTCAAAAACCAGAGGACTTCCTGAAGACAAAAGGGAATAAAAATTGCCTGAGCAGCCTCAGAGCTCCTCATTGTGCCCTGTAGCCTGCTCAGTGACAGCAATCCTACAATTCCTGTAAATTCTGATTGGTATACCCAACTGCTGAGGAATCAACAGATACAGATGCTGAATTTGGCCCTTTTCAAATGGGTGTGGGTGCCTGTAGCTCCATGCATGGGTGATGGGCGGAGGTGGGTGGAGAATGGGAGCACACTCCACCATGGGTACACACTGATCCTCCCCCCACACCTTCTGTGGCGTTCGCACGGGCGCCTCCCCTTCTGCACAGGTGTGCGAGGGGTCTGTGTGTCCGTGTGAAAATGGCCTCTGCTTCCACCTCTGCTTCAGATCCTGAGTCCCTCGCTTCAGCCTCTGCTCTTGTGTCTTGCTTCAGCTCCTGGATTCCTGCACCACATCCCTAGTTCTTCCATGCACTCCACCCCTCAGCCCACAGGATCCTACCACCAATGGCCCCAGTGCACCTGCCCATTCCCTTGTACTGACTACTGCAACTCAGCTTGGACTCACGAATTGACCATGAACGCTGACTTCCTTCTCTGTTCTGGTGAGTGCTTACCCTGAACCAGGGCTGCATCTGGTCACATTCCTGACAGAAAGCCTTCCATAAATATGATTAAACAACGGAAATAGTCTCAAACATGTAGTGACATGTTTTAAAATCTGATATTAAAATCTTGTCAAAGGTGTTGGCTGCCAGATTAATCAAAGTAATTGTTGATATAATTCATCCTAATTAAGCAGAACTTACAAAACATTTAGTTGTAGAAATCCCAAGCTTGTTCATCAGTAATTTGCGGTGCTATTTTTAGTTTATTTAAGTTTTTTACCCCGCACCCTCCTGCTTACAACAGCTTGGGGTGGCTAACAATTTACCATATAAAAATACATAAAATACAATAATATAAACACCATATAAATAATATAAATATTACATAAAACAAACCTATAAAAATTCATAGGCGTGTGCATGTCATTTTCGTTATATCAATAATGAAAACGAAATTTGTCATTTTCGTTATCGTTATTGCACTAATGATAGTAACAAAAATAACAAAATCAACAATGATAATGAAAGTCATTTTTTATTTCATTATTGCCTAGTCAGATGTTTTTTGGAGGGAAATGTGGTGAGGGGAGAAGGGAGCAGACATCTCAGAGCCAGAAACAGTGTTGAACTATTGAACTGAGCCTGTGATGGGAGGGGAAGAACCTGATGGATGTAATCGCTGACCAATGGGCAGCGCAAGCAGGTCCTAGGCAGTTGAATGGCACCCTGTGATTGCTCACTGCCTCTTGCCTCCCAGAACCAATCAGGGGAGCTCTGGGGGAGGCACTGCAACCTTCTTTATTGCAGGGCTGGGCTGCTTGACTCTGGTTTTGTGTTAGCTATTTCTGTCAGGGTACATTTGCAGAATCTGCTGATGCTTGCACTAAAAATCCTCCCAGATATATCGCTACCACCTTACCTTTCCAATCCTTATTCCTTACCCTTACATTTTACCTTTCTCCTTCCCCTGCCTCTCTCCCTCTGCACACATATAGAGATAGAGATAGGTAGTATAGTTTAGGTATACATATTAGATGATAGATATAGACTAGATATAGATTAGAGATATTGGATATACCTCTGAGTTTTCCTTTTCCCTTCTGCTGTCTGTATCCCCGTGTAGGAATATATTGTATTATACATAGGTTAGGTTTAGCTTAGATTCTGTGTTTGTGTGTGTGTTTGTGTGTGTGTACACGCGCGTGTGTGTGTTTATATATAGATAGATTCTGTATGAGTATGTGTAAGTGTATATATATATATATATATATACCCGTGCTGTTCAGTGTGTCCCCACCCCCTTCTTGATGGTCAGGTGCAGTGGCCTATGAGTACGCTGCACCCTCCCAGAAAAGCTCTGGCTACTGGACAGAGATAGGTAGAGCGGGCCATCAGACATGACTGCCCTATCTACTACGGTCTGGGGAAGGCTACCCCAGATCATGGCAGGGCTAACTCTGGGATGTGCACTGGCAGAGATCCCAGCGTTAATCCTGCCACAGTCCAGGGTATATTTGTTCCCACCCACAACAAACATCTGGCTGGCGGGAACAAACTTGACACCGCCATGAGTAGCTATGCTGGAGTAAACGTGGCCACCCATGGTAGCATTACATTTGAAAATACTCTTCGTTGCAGATAACTCCAGGAGGGGTAGGGGGAGGGAATAATCTCAGGAACCAGGCATTCAGGGCCCAGTAGGGCCAACTGTGAAACTTTGCTTCCCATGAGAAATCCATACCTTGCTAGTACTGAACAGTTACACTGAAGCCACCTTCCTTTATCTTTCCCTTTCTGAATGTGATAGTTTCTTACAACTATTCAAAATGTGGGCACAAGGAGTCTATTACAAGGAATGAGGGGCAAGGATTATGCAGGGGGGATACACTTCAACTAGATCAAGGTAAAATATGTGGAGGGGAAGAGTGAGTATATTTTAATTTTAAAAAATAAGGAACAGGACAGGGGTGTCAAAGAGGTAAATAAAGAGCTACTGTAGGTCATGAGCTAGTCTAGATCCAGCAGTGTGGGGAGGGGGACCGGTCACTCAGAGATCACCTATGCGAAGGAGGGAGGGACCAGCATCCCAAAGATTGCCTCTCGGCAGGAGATGGGCTAGGAGAGATCCCCCAGTGCAACAGGGGAGGCTCTCCGAGTGTAAACAGATGGAGAGCTGCACTTTTGCTGCCCTGCAATTATGGAAGAAGTAAATTCCACACCACCAAAAATCATGGAGAGGTCATTAAGTATTCTTCTGTGCGCAGATGACATTATTCTTGTGTCACAAACAAAACTGGGCCTTCAGCAATGTCTAAATCGATTGGATACTTATTGTATTGAAAATGATCTTAAGGTAAACCCATACAAATCTGAGGTTATTTCCTTTAGGAAAAAGCAACGCCAATATAAATGGTCCTTAGGAATACATTAGATAGCTCAGGTGCCCAATGATGTCTATTTGGGAACTACTTTCTCTGCAACTGCTACCTGGACTGCACATAGTTATTTTCTGATTAACAAAGGATCAGCCCCCCCCCGCATGAGACCCCCTCCCCCAAGGAAACTAAGTTAAGAGCAGCCTGGCTCTGCTGCACACACTAGTGACTCCACCGCGCTCCACAGCGTGTGCTTGGATGTTTCTTCTCTGAAGCCTGGCACGGTAGGTTTGCCTTCACACCCAGAGAGAACCCTAAGTGGGAATAGGACATCCCTTACCCCACCCCACCCCACCCCCCATCACAGGGTGTCACAGGGTTCCCGGGGATGGCTGTGTACTTTTGTTTGTCCTTCCCGGGGGTGTGCAGCTGGGCAAGGGTTGGGCCAGCTCCCGGGGTTGTGGATGGTAAGGGGTTAACAGCTGCTGCCACACTCTATTGCCATGGTTACCAGAGCTAGCACAGGGCCAAAGTGCATGGTTAGCTCGCCTGTCCATGTCTTCCTGAGCCAGGACTTTGCCATGGCACGGAGAAAGTGTGTTTGCTGCCTGCATGCTCGGTTCACCCACAAGCCAGGCCATCTGTCTGAATGCAGCCAAACCCATGGGTGCGTGAAGCTTCCCTCTGGGTCAACTATGCACCTGCTTCATGGCTCTGGCCTGCTCCCTGTTGCCCATATGAAAACACCCTCCCCTAAGGGAGAGTGCTCCTCTCCACTCCCAAACCAGATGCTGAGGTGTCCTTGAGCCAGGAATCAGCAGGAGTGGTCCTGGTAATTTTCCTGAAGTTAACACCTGGATCAAGTTGACTATGTGCAGCATTCCTGGTGTAGGAGTTGCACTTCTGGTGAGGACTGGACATGCTCAAAATCTGCCACTTTAGCCACTGCCCTTGCCGTGCCCTCACTGGCTAATGAAAAAGTGTGTCTATTTTTTCATTAGAGGAACCTGTATTCATTGTGTAGCATTAGGAATATGCTAGCAAGGCTTATCTTTATGAAAGGACAAACAAAATTTTAATGGACCTGAAAACTTTTCAGATCACACTTGTCCACTTTCTGGGGAAAGCTTTCTAATGGCATTTTTTTAGGAATGGGAGAGGAGATAAGAGTAGGGAGGGGCAGACTCAGCTGATATCTTAGCATTCTATTGACTAGCAGGAATCAGCAGCCAATCAAATGCTGAAAAGCTGTACTAAGCCCGGCTCTTCCCTTCAGCTTTCCCCCTCCCATCTGGAAGTCATTTCCAGATGGAAGGGTAAGAGCAGGATGGAGGGGGCAGAGCTAGAGCGTTCTATTGGCTAGTAGGAGTCTGAGCATGCAACAGAATGAAGAAAAGCTGTGCTGAGCCCACCTCTTCCCTTCAGCTTCCCCCTCTCATCTGTTTCCAGCCCCAGATAAGGTAATAATACGGGTAAACATGTGCAAATCAACTTCAGTACTTCTCCTGTTTCCAGATGGTAGGGGGAACTGAAGGGAAGAGGTGGGCTCAGCACAGCTGTTCTGCATTCTGTTGGGTGCTCAGACTCCTGCTAGTAATTAGAATGGTCTCCCTCTCCCATCGGGGAAGGATTTCCAGATGTATGGGGGGAAAGCTGAAGGGAAGAGGTGGGCTCAGTAAAGCTGAGAGTTAGGTGTATGGGAGAGTGAAACTGGGTATTGTGTGTGGTATGTGTCTGGTGTTGCAAGTTGTTGTAGGGGTGGGCATATGCTTGCATGGTGCTGCTGGATATTGAGGTGAGTGTTTGGACCCATCTAGGTCTTTGGGGGAGGGGGAGGATGTGCACGGTGATGTGTGTGTGTGTTTCTATGAGAGAGAAAAGGACTGTTTGATACATACCCGGCAGGGAAGCCACCAACAAAGTGAACCCCCTACATCTGGCCCCCATGAAATTAGGTTGGAGGGGCAGTTTCTGGGGTGGGCTGTAGGGTTGACCGTGTGAACTACTTCAGCAGCCCCATCACCAATTGCCATCAGCCCATTCCTTTCCACTCACTACTTACTAAAATATTTTTCTCCCTTTCCCTTATAATGCTCTTATACCTGCCTGTGATATTCTTTCTCCCTTCCCCCTGTCCCAGTGCTTCTCTATTAGGGCATAAATGAGAATCAATTTGATTTTCATGAGAATCTCATGATGATTGAGAACCATTAGTGATATCTCGCCAGGATCTTGGTAACGGTTCAAGATTCTCACAAGAATCTCGCCAAAAAAACCCACAACCGCTGCAAATGCACAAAATGGCCTCCAGACCATTCTGCGCATGCACAGCCTTTTCCAAAAGTGGTAGCCATTCTGTGAATGTGCAAAATGGCCACTGTGCATGTGCAGAATGATCGCCCCTTTCCAAAATGGAAGTGATGTACCAGTGCCATTTTGGAAAAGGACTGTGCATGTGCTAAATGGCTCTAGTGTCAAAGAAAAAAAAATCTTGACAAGAAATTGTCGAAAGAGGGTTTTTTCTAGATTCTTGTTTTTCCTCAGTTATCAAGAAGCTTGATTCTCAATGAAAATCGAGAAAAAGTAAATCGAGTTTCAGCCGGGCCCTACTCCCTATTCAACTACTCACCTCACCACTCTCTCTAAATCTGCCTCCCAGAGCACCCCGTACAAAGTTTTGTGACCTTGATTTCCATCTCACCTGCAGGAAACAGCTCAACATTGTGTTACCTCAGCCTTACCCCTCATGCACACACACAGCAGCTGCACTGATTCCCACAGTCCCTGACATCCCAGCAACTTTCTCCCACTGCAAGTCTTAAAATTATTTTGGAACACTGGCAGAAACAGACTGCTCCATTATTCTCGATAGAGAAAATTTTAAAAATCCAAATTATTCAACTTTTCAAATATTTTTTATCACTTCAAAACATCCCTTTCATCAGAATACACCTGTGAGTGACATTCCAGGTCACACATTTCTGTCATTGCTGAGATCATTGGGGCCAATCCCATGCCCCGTGGATCCCACACACACTCCCGCACATGCACATGCATGTGGTTTCTGAGCAGTACCATGTGCCAGTAATGAGGGTGCACATGGTTCCCACACAACTGTGTAGGTGCACTCAAGATCCGCAGGGCATGGGATCAGCCTCACAAACTATAATAAAGCTACGGTGAAACTTTTTTCTACTATCTAATCCAAAAACTACTGAGAACATAGGCCCTTTTCAAACAGGCGTGGGTGCATGGGGGATGGGTGGGCGGTGCAGTGGGTGGGCAGTGGTTCCCATGGATGTCCACCCACCTCCACGCATGGAACATCTGGCATTGGTGCCCATTGCTCCATGCGTGGGTAATGGGTGGAGGTGGGTGGAGCGTGCACGCACTGTCATGGAGGAACATGTGGTCACATGTGTGTAACACGGGCCTACATGTAGACTACAAGTCTGGTAAATATGTAAAGCAAAAGGTTCCACATGTATGTAATGTTACAATTGAGAACTGTAAAACCCAAATCAGGACTGTGATACATGACCAAGTTCCAGGAAATGGAAAGACAGTCTGTTGATTCACCCCAGATGGATGGATGGCCAGAGACATTTATATGCTAATGCAGGTAGCCATTGCCTACGTGCAAGAGACACAGAAAAGCTGATAAAGGGAACAAAAGGAATTCTAGAAGCCTTGAGAAGATACGAGGAGTTTCCTCCTGGGGATATAAGGAGTGGTACCCCAGAGGGGGCAGGGACTATTGGGAACTCACTCAACATCTTGAAGCCAGGAGGGCTGAGCTGAACTATGAACTGAGAGACAGGACTTTGCTCTCTGGCAACTCTAAGTCTGGAGACCCAGTCGCTTACATCAAGGACTGAAAAGAACTTATGAACCTTTGTAGGGTAAGATGCTTATTTAGGAACTCAACCAGTATAGGTTAGGAATGAGTTATATTTACCTTTGATTTCTAGTAACCACTGTCACAGGGGGTGGGGGCAAACTGATAGGGGAACACGACTGCACCAATATCAGAAACCCACAGACACTCGGCGTACTTTCCCAGAAGAAGAGACTCAGCATGGCGCACCGGGATTGCTTTGGGGTTATAAAGTGTCTGTCAGGATAACAGTGTGGCCCTTGAAATCCATGAGGGATTAGGCCTGCATCATCATAGGGTGCCGGGTTGCCTGTGCTGGAGCACTCCGTCTGTTCCACCACCCACCTCACACGCTCCTCAGCCACCTCACGGGGAAGGAGAATTTGTGCACAGCGTGGGGGTCCACAGGGGAAAGGGCCCAGGTTTAGAGGGGAAGGTTAGGGGACCGTTCACACTCAGACAGGAAGGGGGAGGGAACCCCCAGGACGGGGAAGGCTGAATCGCACCCCTCGCTGCTCACCCTATAAGGGAACCACTCACCCAAGGAATTAGGTACAAGGGGGGAAGGGCAGGTAAACACACACACGCTATCACTCACGCAACCGAAGCACTCCACACAGCCATCCAGGGAAGGGAAGGGGAACCAGCAACAAACTCGCCAGGGCTCCAAGGATCAGGAATCAAAAGGTCTCTCTCTCTCTCTCTCTCTTGCATGGGGGCCAGTTTCAGCAGATCACTGGCGCTGTGTGTCTCACAGCGCTGGCTTATGAGGGGGAAGCCACGCCCCCATTACGTGCCTGGAGGTGCACTGAATGTCGGCGCGCTGGCGGCCCCGCCTCTACACCCCACGCTGCGTTGGGAGGCGGTGTCGGCAGTCTTTGTTGTTGCTGTTGCCCCGCAACAGCAGTCTCAAGGTCCCTGCTGGTGAGGGGGTTTGGCAGCATCGGTGCAGGGCCCGATTCCTGGGGCTTACAGTCGGCAGCCTTCACTTGGGAAGGTAGGTGATGCCGCGGGGCCCGGGAGCGCCCTCTGACAACCACTCTGTATCAACAATCTTGCTTATGTAATCAATAAACTTACTTCTTATCTTTATGAAGAAGTGTCTGTGTCTAACATTGGAATACAAGTGAGCAACAAGAGCCCTCAAGCTCTTGCAAACCCAGAGATTAAAGAATCTATAAACAGGAAGGATCGGGCCCTTGAGTGACAAAGGGGTTGTCCCTGCGGCAGGCTTCGATCAGCCAGAGAGAGAAAACTGATCCAAGTGGGCTGTACATGAGGGAAACTGAGTCACTCAAACCCAGTAAAGTGGGGGTGCGGACCTCCAACCCATGACACGCATCCCCACCCACCAACTGCAGCATTTGCACAAATGCCCACCCATCCCCCCACACTCACCTTGGCATCTGAATGGACACACACACACCATCTGCGCTTGTGGGTGAGAGGGGGGTGACGTCCATTTGAAAAGCGCCATACAAAGGCCCTAAAAAGTAAACCCATGGCAAGTTCCATGTTGACTGGCACTGTGGCTTTAGAGATACAAAGTGCTTAACAGTCCATTATGTCTGCAACACAAACTTAACTACTCATGCAACCAGTGCATAAATAATAGATTTGAGGGGGAAAATCAGCATCTGAAAGAGCAGTCAAATAGTCTGCCCATGCTGCTATTTCTGAGAAAGGCAACAAAGGAGATGACAAAAGTGACAAAAGGAAGTACCAGAAGTGAATTCCCGGACGAAAGAAATAAATTCAAAATTTAAGTATAGTAGGGGCCAAATCTTCAAGTCCTAGTGAGTTGGACATTGGAAAGGATCTGAATGTTTAGGAGAAAGGTATCTATAAACCACCTTTAAGTGCCGCAAAGGTAGTATGGACTGACTGAAAACTATTTTGGTCACTAGTATAAGTTAAAATGGCAATGCTTTTCCTTAAATCATGCTCCTTTTTCACATAAGAATTCCCCTTATGCTTGGATAATTTTTAGCTACCAGTTAACATCTTTAAATATGTCGTGTGCTGCAGAGCTGACTTTTAAGCAGCCAGCATCCAGAGCTAGCTATTAAACAACTTTCAGCTGTGTTTACTATTTTAATATAAAATGAATAGGTAAAAGAAAGTGTGGACTAATTGTCTAGAAGTCCCAGACAGGACTATATTCATTGCAATGGGCTGTTCAGGACAGAGTTCTGATTGTTGCTAATTACAGTCATACATGCTACTTATCAGTTTATTCAATGCTATCACCCTTAAAACCATGTTTTACGCAGTATAACTCCAATGTGAGAATTGGTTATATTAATTCACACGTTATTGTGTTGACAGTACTTAATCTGTGGCTTCATGTCAAAAAACACAATAGGCAAGGATTAATGCAAAGTAATTTACACCTAGTCATGTTTTATTGTTTTCCTGCTTAAGAAACAATAAGAAAACTAACACAGGCTAAATTCTGGGATTACACAGGCGAATTCTCATTGAGTTTAATGTGAGTTTCTTTAACTTGTAAGTTAAAACTAACAAAGGACTTCCATATATTATCCATATTTAATGCAGTTGAGTTTATAAGTGTTCTGTCTATCAATGGAAAATTAAATAAAACCCTGTAAAATAAATGATGACATATTTCAATTACTATTTCTTAAAAGCCAGATTACACTGCCTGAAAATTATACTCATTGAAACAACTGCCATGATTTATACTTAAAAATTTTTAAATGCAGGGCCAGATCCTATGGGTGCAATTCACTACCCCGATAAACTGCACCTACGCCAGGCGTTGTTAACATACGCCAGTGCACATTTGTGCATGCACCACTCACGCACATGCAGCAAGCCGCTTAGCACAATGGTGCTTCCATCCTGATGTGACCTGCCTAAGCTCACACACACCCCAGCCCAGGGGATGGAGCAGGAGCCGTGCCTGCTCCGTCCCCTGGGCTGTGGGTTCTGTGGGCTCAGAGGGGTTGCATTGGGAGGGACGTGCTGTTGCGCTGAGTGGCTTGCTGCAAGTGCAGTCCATACACAAATGTGTGCCCGCTGTCTGGCTGGGCATTGTGCCAGAAGTCAATGTACACCGCCTCATGGATTGCAACCTTAGTCTCTACCTTCCTATTTTATCCCACCCTAATCCACCTACTCAGTCAGTGAAAACTGGATGGAATGTTGCCCTCATGGGTCCTTCTTACAGCGGAATTCCCAAGGAGTCTCAAGTCAGCATGCTCAGCTTTATTATATCACTGTCTTCCAATTGCCTGCAGTAGGAGTGTGTCTAACACAGCTTTATTGTCAGAGTAACCTCTGTCTCTTAATGTGCTCTAAGGTATGACTGAAAGTGAACACTGGCCTCTAGACAGTCTTGGGAAATGGAGAGTAAAAGGTGATGTATTTCCCTATACCCCCGGCCTTTAGATGTTTCCACAAAGGCCTTTTTTGCACATGGGGCACCCATGCACAAACACCTATAAATCTGGGTGTTCATGCATGGACGCCACCCATATACACACTGGGGTGGGTGGGTGGGCACTGGGGAGGTGTGCGTGCTCCCACAGAACACGCATGCCCGCACACCTCCACCCACAAATGGAGCAACCAGAGAGAAGGCAGGTTGCTCTGTGCATGGGTGATGGGTGGTGGTGGGTGGAGATGGGTGTGCGCTGGTGTGCACCCATGTACACCCATCTCCACCCACCTCCCACCCACAGGCGCACACACCAACAGTCCTGCCAGCGCAGCCCATGTAAAAAGGACCACACATTAATCCTGGATTAGTTTTGATGTCTTTAGCCCTTTTTACATTGACCGTGGTGATGGGTGGGAACGATGGGTGTATATTAGGGATGTGTGAATGCGGTTTGGGAGTTCGGAGTTTGGACTGAACTCGGTCCATCGGACAACTGAACCGAACGGCTGAACCAAACGGCCGAACCGAACCCGAATCAACCTCGATCCGAACTCGAAAATGACCAAACAGTTCGGTATCATTCAGATGAGTTCGGGTGGCAAAAAAATGACTGGGGGGGCAGCTGAGGAGCAGACTTCTTGGCACCAGGAGTGAAGAGGCTTGGAGTAGCAGCCAGCCTGCCCAATCACCATCCCTTTTTTCCTCAGACCACTGGATTTTCAGTCTGCAATTGGACATGGGGGACATGGGGCTAGGCTCCACAGAGCCAATGAGGCTTGTGGTAAGGCGGGCACAGCAAGTAACAAAAGTCATTGCCCTCCCCCCTTCCACACCTTCTGAGCTAGCCTCTTATCCTGGCAGCAGGTGTTTTCAGAAGTCTCCCTCTCCCAGCAGTTTGTGTTCCTTCCTATTCCTATTCCTAATCCATATTCCTTATTCTTGGAATCCCGTAGGAAGGAAGCGAAGTTTACGGGGGGGGGTTTGTCTGGTGTGACACCTTCCTCCTTGCTCCCTTCCCTCTCTTCTTTCGAGTGGCTTCCTTTAGACTCCCTGTCTTGTATATGTCACAAAACACATTGAGTCTTGTGCAGTTCTGAAGTTGCCTCTTGATCCATGGCAATAAGACCAAAGAACTGTAGTCTCCAAAAGTAGATGCTTTGCCTTTTGGCAGCCCGTGTACAATGGCTGCCCCATCAAACACTTTCGCATCAAAGTGAGGAGCATCGTAGTCCTTACTTGGCCCGAAGCAGTGTAGTAACTCAGATTTACAGCTGGGCAGCTGGAGTTTGCCATCTTGATTTGAAGATGGAGGCCATGGATGATTTTCATGGGGAAAAAATGAACACAGTCCTATCCACAAGAACATCTGTTACATAGAAGTCTTCTCTTTGTAGTTAAATAGGATCAACTGGCATATGGTCGGGCAGGCTTGAGAATTTTTCATGCTCTGATCCTTGATGTTCAGATCATAGAGCAGCATCGACACTAAAGATTTGAGGCTGGTTGGTCCTGAGCGCTCTTCACAGTCTGAAGCAAAGGTGTCAGAGAATGGAAGAAAATCTCCATCAGACATTTCTTTTCTCACAATTTTTGAAATGCAGGCCATGGAGAGAGCTTCTTGCTCAAAGTCACATGATTCCACGGCTTCCTTCAAAAGTTGCTGCCGCCCCTCACTGAAAACTAGGAGTTTGTTCCCATCAGACTGCTCCTGACAGTCGGCCATAAGGTGTTCCAGGAGCCTTCTCTTGAGCCTGGACTTGTTGATCGTCTTTGCAAATCTCCAAATGCTAAGTCGCTCCTCGTACAGTGCACACAGGTCAGAAAGTTTGAGCATGTAGGTTCCCTCTTCAACACTGCTTTCGGTATAGGAAACTAGTTCTGCAAACACACGGGATTCTACAATTTTCTCGCAATTATCAGATGGCATGACCAGTCTCTTTCTCTCCATACTTCTGTAGCGATTCTTGTAGGTGGTCAAAAATCTATTATGTTATTTAGCTTCAATTGCTATTAAATTGCGAATTGCTTTTGTAAGCTGCCTTGAGCTGCTTAGGCAGGAGAGGCAGGATATAAATGTTGGAAATAAATAAATAAATAAATAAATAAATAAATAAAAATAAATAAATCTCCACCGGCAATCCGTGATAACAGATCTGTATCTTGTAACTGGGTAGCCATCTCCCTCAGAGTCTTGTCTAGCGTCAATCATGCAGCACTCCTTGATCGTCCATACAGAAGATACATTGTTTATTGGACATATTTGTGGCAGAGGGTCCGCTCGATTGAGTTTTGGAGTTTTGCTCCCCCCACCATCAGCTTCACTTTTCCGCGTGTTCTTTTGTCGCTGTCTCGCTTGTTTAAGTTTGGAGCTAGCAAACTTTAGCCAGCACGCTTTGTGCCACTGAGCATGACTTTTCAGAAATTCAACAGCACCTTCACATCCACTGAAGTCCAAATCAACGGGCAGTGCATCAAGTTCCTGGAATCCCTTCACATTTCTTAAGAAATCATCGTAGTATATCAGTGCTTTCTCATTAGGTCTATCTGCTGGACACTTCAAATCCCCACCACTCATACCACACAATCCATTATGCCTTGTAGAAGAGACTGCATTCATTTATTGCATTGATATATTGTTTAGATTATGTATTGTTTATATTCTGCATTATTATATTATGTATTGTTTAGATTATGTATTTATATTGTATTTCATTTGTGAAATTTGTGTAAGCCGCTAC
>QEPC01001504.1:387719-405886 GCA_003113815.1 Sphenodon punctatus
GGGAGGGAGGAAGGAAGATTGAACACAGGGAACACAGGGAGCGGTAAAAACAAAAAATAACACCTAAATCTATCTAATATAATCTAAATAAATGATAATATGGAGGTAAATGGGTTGGATGGGTGAAATAGGAGGAGGATGGCAATGGATTAGGAATAGAAAGGAACAAAAACTGCTGGGAGAGAGGGAGCCTTCTTAAATGCCTACTGTGCAGAAACAGTGACTAGCT
Source organism: Sphenodon punctatus (assembly GCA_003113815.1). NCBI lineage: Eukaryota > Metazoa > Chordata > Lepidosauria > Sphenodontia > Sphenodontidae > Sphenodon > Sphenodon punctatus. The sequence goes on from QEPC01001504.1 coordinate 387,949, forward strand.
CAGAAGGTGTTGGGAAGGGGGGAGGCAATCAGTTTTGTTTCTTGCTGTGCCCGCCTCACCGCAAGCCTCATTGGCTTCATGCAGTCTAGCCTGTGGCCAGTCACATACTGCGAAGCCAGTGGTCTGAGACAAAAAGGGATGGTGATTGGGCAGGCTGGCTGCTACTCCAAGCCTCTCCACCCCTGGTGCCTGGAAGTCTGCTCCTCAGCTGACTCCCCCTCCCTGTCATGTTTTAGCTTCCAGTGACATGTTTTTTGCCACCTAAACTCACCCGAACGCAATCTAAACTGACCGAACTGTCATTTCGACGTTCGGAATTGAGTTCGGTTCGGTCGGTTCAGGTCCGGATTCGGGTTCAGGCCGAACTCCGAACTTCCGAACTGCGTTCGCCAAAACCTACTGCCCACCCTGTGGGCAAAGCTTGAACCCTGCCCCAGCCTGCCTGCCTCTCATACCAAGGTGGCTGTCTGCCTGCCCTGGTAACCATGGGTGATGTGCCCCACTGGCCTGATAATCCTGCTGCTGCTGTCTGCTGGTCCATGGGTGCTCTGCCCTGGCCAATCCAAATGTGCCCAAGCAATCATGCTACTGCCGTCTGCTGCTGTATGGAAGCTCTTCCCTGGCAAATCCTACCATCCTGGATCCATGGGTGCTGCATACCGGCAAACCCTGCTGCTGCTGTCTGCTGTGCCATGGGTACTGTGCCCTGGCAATCCAATCTCTGACACTGCTACCAATGCCGCCTTTGCTGTTCCACCACGGGTTCTGCTACTGGGCTCCAATATCTGCTGCTGCTGTCAATGCTGCCTCTGCTGTGCCACGGGTTCTGAGACCGGGCAATCCAATGTCTGTTACTGGGTGTCCACGTGATTGACCACTGGGCAAGGCTTGACCAATTGGCAGTAGAGCATCTTGAGTTCTGTTGAGTACGAGCCAAGCCTGCAGTGTCCGGCCGAGCAGGGGTGCTGCCATCCACCAAGCCCTGGCCGGCCCTCTGCTGCTGCTCCACCCATGCCAGCCAGCCTGCAAGCTCCTCCTGGATATTTCCTCACCTGCCTCAGTGATGATTCTGGATACCTCCTCTAAGTCCAAATAACTGTCTGTGTACAACAGGAGCAGAGTCGGATGTCCCTGGGCCATGCTGTAAGTGAATAAGGACCTTCTACGTGCGGGCTATCATTCCACTTCATCCAGAAGCTTCCACTCATGTCCCATGACCCACCGTCAGGGTTCTGGGGCCATCATTCCACTAACAGAGAGCTGTCATTCCACTGCATCAAGTAACAGCCACTCCAGCCCGAGGACCCACCATCAAGGTTCTGGGGCCTACGTTACAGGCATGGAGGGCTGTCGTTCCACTTCATCCAGAAACTGGCACTCCTGTCCCAGGACCCACCATCAGGGTTCTGGGTCCGTCATTCCGCTCACAGGGAACCGTCATCCTACTGTATCAAGAAGCAGCCAGTCACGCCAGCCCCAGGACCCACCATCAGGGATGTAGGCCCTCAGGGTTCTGGGGCCTATGTTCCAGACAGGGAAGAGGCCCAGTCAGGGCTTGGTGACTGGCAGGGCACCCATATGGGGCTGGGCACTGCAGGCTGGCATCCTACTCGCCAGATCTCAACCAAACTCTTCTGCAAATTGGTCATGTAGCCTTGCCCGGTGGTGATTCATGTGGCCAGCCAGACAGACAGTCACTGCCTGCCGTGATGGCAACTAGAAATGGAGAACCCAGCCAACATAGAGCGAGCAGAACTGGAGGCCTGCCAGCCTGCAATGCCCGGGAAACCTGGGGTGCCAAGCCTTCCCAGTCTCTGCTGCTGCTGCTGGGTCTCTGATGGTCTGCCATGCTACCACGGACACCCCTGGGGTCCCTGGAGCGCCCCAAGCCTCGTGGTGGGTCTGAACTCTGCCAAACATTTGGCAGGACTGAACTCAACCTAACCGAACCCGAACTCAGTTCGTAAACTGAACAACCGAACCCTAACTCGGTTTTCGAACCGAACAACCAAACAGCCGAACATCCGAACCCCAATCTGTTCGCACATCCCTAGTGTATATGGGTGCACACTGGCAGACACCCATCTCAACCCACCTCCACCCTTCACCCATGCACAGAGTAACCTGCTTTCTCGCTGGTTTCTCCATGTGTGGGTGATTGGTGGAGGTGGGTGGGTGTGCATGTTACGTGGGAGCATGCATGCACATACTCCCACCCACCACCCACCCACCCAACTTCTTTAATGTGTACACAGGCGCTGCCCATGTAAAAAGGGCCTGTGTCACAGTCATGGCCTCACAAGAATGGCTTCAGGGAACCCGGTGAGTCAGTCGCTGGGTGTGGCACTTGGTGGGTGTAGTTGGCCTCTACAGGCAGTATCAATGGGTGTTTTTAGACAAGCACCTCCCCACCCAGTACCCACCCATCATGCATGTTGTAGGGCCAAATTGGTGCCCTGTGCAGCCCTACAACATGCATGATGGGTGGGTGATAGGTGGGGAGGTGCTTGTCTAAAAACACCAAATGCGTGGTGGGTATCTGGGAAAATGTTAAATGTGCAGTTGGCAACCTATGGTGACCAGGATGGTCAGGTAGCTGTGTTAATGTGCATGGAGGCCAAGAGCTAAAGGCTGGAGCTGCTGGATCATGGGCAAAGCAGTATCTTCAAGGCTGAAGCAGAACAGAACAGCAGGTGTACCAGAAACTTCAGGGTCTGAAGCAGATGCTGCGCAATGAATGAAGTGGAAGCTTCAGAGGTCTAGAGCAGAGGCAGAGCAGTGGGTGAAGTGGAGACTTCCAGAAGCAGAAGCTGAGCAGCAGATGCACTGACAACTTGGGGATCTGGAACTAGGCTGGCCAGAGCAGAGATCTGCACAGCTGGCAAGACTATGAGGGAATGGCAGCCTGTCCCTCATATAGGAGTCCTAAAGTTTTTCTAGCCTCACCCTTTGGAGCGTAGGGTGACTTCTCATTGGCAATGGCTGCAGCACACAACATGGGACTTGTGCTAATTGATTTCTGTGCTATGCTGCCCAAACTATGATTTCCCAGCATCAGGTGTTAACTGCAGGCCAGTGCTAACAGAGGATGTCTCAGACAGTGTCTGGTGCTAGGTGAGCCCCGGTCCTCTTCTGCCCAGAGGATGGTAACCCATCATCAGTTGCTAACACAGGGATGGTGCCCTCATGGTGGATGGCACTCTGTCATGGTGGTTAGGGGTACCTGTGCTGGTGGGTGACACTGTGGACTTTAAATTCCAAGTCCTTATTATGTAAATAACAATTTTCTCTAGATACAAGGTTCTAGGCTGCTTGCCCATGTTACCGTGCCAGGAAAACTAACAAGAAGCACACTCCTGATAGGGAAAGTAACATCAGGCTTTGAACATGGGTGGGTGGTTAAAAGCATCATTAAACACATCTCCCATTGTTTTCAATCATGAAAGGCAGGGTAGGATTTTGCGCCCTCCCTTTTATGATTGAAAACAATGGGAGATGCGTTAAATGATGCTTTTAACTACACGTCCATGGTAAAAGCCTCACGTTACTTTCACTGCCAGGGGTTTGCTTCTTGATAGTTTCCCCTGCACAATAATGTGGGCAAGAACCCTGAGTTGTAATTTTTGTAACAATGTTGTTTTGGAAAGTTTCACTATATTGGAAACTCACTGCTCTTTGGAAACTGTACTCATTTTATGAGAAAATGTTATTTTATGGGATACAATAAAAATGCTTTTTACAGATCCTCTCTTTTGTGTCCAGAAATGTAAGAGCGCTCATGATAATAAATTCAATTACCTACCTAAAAAAAGAACAAGAAGAAATCAGGGATGTTTTAATTCAATATAGAAACACTTTACTATTTCTACTCCATCCTGTCATAAGGGAGTAAACTATATTACTTTTGTTCTCTAAATGTATTGCCTGCACTGCACTCCTGGGGGTGGGGAGGGAGGATGGTTCTTGCCACATGTGGATTTTAACAGGAGGGTTTTAGGAGTCCGGTTTCTCAAAATAGCTATTTGAGAGATCCAACGGTTTCTGGTTCAGATGCACAGAGAAGAAAGTGGAAGTGTGGATTGGTAGAGGTAACAAAATCAAAGAACTCCAGTTACAGGGAAGTAACACGGTTTTGTACTTCATAAAACTGTCTCGACTATTAGAGTTGAGCTAAGCAGAGTTACTAATAAAAGAGCCAGGAATGAAGCACTCTGCAAAATAATTACTAAAGCTAGTCTCTAAAACAGAAAACAGAACAGCAAAAAGTCATCTCTTGGCTCCTAATCAGAAGGATGGGGAAAGTACATTTGGAAAGCTTACATAGACATAGTAGGTTAAATGTGTATATTAATTAATGTCGTTGGCAATTAAAACACAACACACATAGCAAAGAAGTATTGCTTAGAAAGGTATTGCCTGAAGAGGAAATTTATAAATTTATCTTCTAAAACTCAGAATGGAAAGAACAGCCTGCCATCCAAAGAATTACTGAGAACAGTTAAACTGCCCAATAAACCCTAATGTAAGTGTGGTTAAGACCTAAATATCTAAGGGCAAAGCCATTAGAAACGGGAAATAGAAACCTAGTCTTGGCTTAAATAGATCTTTTCCTTTAACTTCATTGAGGCAAGTAAGAAATACATATTCATCTCCTACTCTGATTAAATTCTGAAAAGGCCCAAATGAAGAACCCAGAGTTGAAGTGCACTGTTAACTAGAAAAGGCTACATGAGCTTATGACAAAGAAACATGTCTTTACCCACAACTAGAAATAAGTCTTGTTATCAATTAAGATACTCCCTAAGGGAATATACACTTCTACCAGATATCCCATTTGCATAGACGACCGGTAACTGTTGATGGGGGGAGGGGGCACAGGAACGGGGGCTGGGTAGGGGTTGTATAGGGTTTCATAGGGCTTCTGACAATCTGTAAGGGGCACATGCCACCACTGAATAATCTATGATTCAGAGTATATTGTATAAACAACACAGAACCAGCATGAAATATCTTCCATACACAGGAAACTAATATGAATATGGCCTTGAAGCATGATGGGATAAAAATACCATTCAAATTATTCATCAAGGGGTTGATCCAAGATCCATGTAAGAAGCCGCCCGGTTCTGGCGGCAGTGGGCAGCGTGGTTCGGGTTGCCAGGCAACAGAGAAGGGGACGCCGCAGTAAGCAGGGCCGGAGGCGTGAGAGACAGGGGGCGGGGCCACTGCACGCTTGGAGACGCGGGGGAGCCCCGCCCAGCTGTAGCATGTGTGCAAAGGTTCCTGGGTCAGAGACAGGCAGGGACCCCGCCCCGGATATTGCAGCATGCTAATTGACTGGCCTATATTAACCACTGGCGGGGCTGAAAGCCCTTGCCGGTAATCAGTTCTGAGAAGCTGGCCCCTTGAGTATTTGGAATCCCGTATTGCCTGTGAAAGTCTGACCGAGTGAATTAATCCTAGTCTATGTCTGGTTTGTTACCCTTTCCCAGAGATCTTGGTGAGTGAAAGTGATTGAGTGTGGTATTGAGTGTGGGTCTTGTTTTGTGTTGAAGCAACTGGTGTGCCCTATTCCTATTTGTTTCTTCCTCTCCCCAACCATTAGTAGGGACACCTGACCTTCCCCCACCGCTTGCCTGAGTGAACGTCCCTTCCCACCTCCTTCTTCCCTTGTCCCCTTCCCCCTTTCCCTTCTCGTGTACCCTTTTGTTCCCTGGGAGTTCCCCCTTCCCCCCTTGTTTTCCACCATGTCACACGGTGTCCTGGTCCCGGGTTATCTCCCCGACTGCATGGCTTTCTTGTCTCATACTTCTCTGTATTGGGGCAATTGCCTTTTCTCTGAACCTCCCTATGATGAGCAGGGTTACTCTCTGAGTCAGAGAGACAGCCCAACTAAGACCCTGAGGGATCCTTTTTCCTCCGATAGGTATCTAATCAGGAGAAAAGGCCGCCCTCTTGTGTGTCCTTCCCTTCAGAGTGTGTGTGTTCCCCCTTACTATTCCCTTCCTCCCAAAATTTCCCTCCTCTTCCCCTTACCAGCCGTGACAATCCGTGCACTTGGTGCGCACACGCACATGGTGCGCACGTAGCATGCATATGGCACGTGCAACATGTGCATGGTGCACACCCATGGTGTGCAATGCACATACCAAGTGTGCACCAAGCGCATGCATGCAGACCTTGGATCAGAAGCTAAAATCTACTGTTGACCAGTCTTTCCTTATGGTGCCATCGAAGGATACATAGAAGAGAATGGGCAAGATACCAAGCATACTGTGCCTGGGTCTCTCCTTACCAAAGAGGCCCTTTTTACACGAGATGTACCGGCTCATGCCCATGCAGGTCTGCTGCGTGGGCATGAGTGAGTGCTGCCCATGTGACCACTGTGGCAGGTGAGTGGGGGTGCATTCTTGCTCCTGCGACCCACGCACCTCCACCCACCTCTACCCATCGCCCCCGCACAGAGCAACTGGGGGAAACAGAGGTTGCTCCGTGTGGGGTCATGAGTGGGGGATAGGTATGCGCCTGTGTACACCTGCCACCCACACCACCCCCAGAGCAGCACACACCCATCCCCCCAACAGTCATGGCCCATGTAAAAAGGGCCTTAGGGAAAGCTGCTGATACATGCCTCCTTTGTTTCTAATAGACCCCAAGTAGTAATAAGAAGAATCATAGTATTTGGCACATAATCCTTGGTATTTTTAACATATTGTAGAAACATTGCCTATTTAATCTTCACAACACATCTGTGAAAGAAAAGTATTTCCCTCATTTTATGAAGAACTACAAGATGGATTTTCATGATTTAATTTATTAGTTTAATGCTTACAGCTTGCATAACCTGAGCAATAAAGTGTTTTTGGTTTGGTTTTTTTTAAAAAACAAGTCTCACTCTCAACAGTTTACAGTCATTTCGACGTTTATGTAAGACCTGGATGTTCCACAAGGCAATCGGCGAGAGAGGGGGTGGGGGGGGGTTGGGGGGTTGTTTCCCATCATATATGATCATTTAAAAACTTTTACAATTGTTTTATTGTTTTATTGTTTTCACTTTGTTGTTTGCCCTCTGGGCAGGACAGGCGGGATAGAAATTTTAAATAAATAAATAAAAATAATTTTTTTGCAGGGTCAAACATCAATATTTGGTGCTAGCGACATAGACATAACATTAGATACAAAGTTGATGTGTATCTTAAAACACTTAAAATAGACAGTCTTTCTAGTTTTCCCCAAAATAAAAGAGCAACGAGACATAATGAAATTAACAGCTGGTAAATGTAAAATAAATAAAAGAAAATGCTGATTTGCATGAAAGCACTTCTGTTACTACAGTATGAAGTCAGCATGTGCAATAACCAAATTGTAAGGTTGGGTTCAATTTGTGCCTGGAGTCTATGGATCCAGGCATTATCCAAATTGTGCCTGGATTCTACGAAGACTGGAAAACTATCACCTCAGATAATACATTCTAGAATGAGTCTACATTTATGTAATCTCATGTTTCAGGACATCAGCTGGTCTCTTTCAGGGGTTAAAAAAAGCTTCACTGTCAGGCAGAGAATTGCATAGGATTATGGAGTTTAGTTCAAATACATATAAAGCACAAGACAGATTATTTTTGGAGCCAGAGTGGACCATTGGTCTGATCTGGTAGGTAAAATTCTGTGATCTTGTTTCGAAAAGACAAAACAGCTGTGTCTAAATTACTGTTTTAAGTATCTACCAATTGCCCTATGGCAAGGACTATCAACCTGGCGTCTGCTCTCCAAATCTCAGAGGCTGCAATTGTTGGTCTTTTCAACACTGCTTGAGGAGAGGTCCTGTCCCACTAGATTGAAGGGATGTTTTGGTGGAGGGGAGAGGCCACATATAGAGCAATCTGAGAAACACTGTACTTTGTTCTGAAAGAGTTTCTGCCAGCTGTACAACTGAATCATATCAGTCAAACATTTCTAAAGAACAAAAAAATGAGTTTGTGGGTTTAGCTAAACAGGCATATTTTACTGATAATATCTCTCTCTTCAGAATCCATCCATTCCAAACCTAGGCATAAAGTACGGATGTGAGAATGTGGTTTGCCTGTTTGGTGTTCGGCCTGAACTTGGCCAGTTTGGACGGCCGAACTAAACGCCTGAACCGAATGCCCAAAGCCCCGAACAGTTCGGCCGCGTTCAGATAAGTTCGACCGCGTTCAGGTGGGAAAAACAGGACTGTCAGGCCCGGGGAGGGGGCAGCTGAGGAGCTGCCAATGCTGCCTCTGCTGTCTGTGCCATAGGTTCTGCTAACGGGCAATCTAATGTCTGCCACCGCTACCAATGCTGCCTCTGCTGTCTGTGCCATGGGCTCTGCGCCCAGGCAATCCAATGTCTGCTGCTGCTGCCAATGCTGCCTCTGCTGTCTGTGCCATGGGTTCTGCTATTGGGCAATCTAATGTCTGCCACTGCTGTCAATATTGCCTCTGCTGTCTGTGCCATGGGTTCTGTGCCCCAGCAATCCAACGTCTGCTGTTGCTGCCAATGCTGCCTCTGCTGTGCCACGGGTTCTGTGCCCTGACAATCCAATGTCTGCTGCTGGGTGGCCATGTGATTCATCACCGGGCAAGGCTTGACCAATTGGCAGAATAGCTTGTTCAGATCCAGCGAGTAGGATGCAAGCCTGCAATGTCCAGCGGAGTAGGGATGCCAGCCACCAAGCCCTGGCTGGGCCTCTGTCACTGCTCCAACAATGCCAACCAGCCTGCAATGCCCAGCCAAGCAGGGTTGCCAGCCACAGTTACTGTGTCCTGGCAATCCAATGTCTGCTGTTGCTGCTGGTACTGCACTTCAGTCATTTGCTCCTCCCTCTTGTAGATGGGCATAGCCCGGATGAGTGTGCCAGCGGGTGGGGACTGGGTGCCCATAAGATTCTCCACCGGGCAAGGCTTGCCCAATTTGCAGTAGAGCTTCTTGAGCTCAGTCAAGTACGATGCCAGCCTGCAATGCCCAGCCAAGTAAGGGTACCAGCCACCGAGCCCTGGACGGGTCTCTGCCCCTGCTCCAACGATGCCAACCAGCCTGCAATGCCCAGCCAAGTAGGGGTGCCAGCCACCGAACCCTGGTCAGGCCTCTGCTGCTCCTCCACTGATGCCAGCCAGCGTGCAATGCCTGGCCGAGCAGGGATGCCAGCTACCAAACCCTGACTGGGCCTCTGCTGCTGCTCCACTGATGCCTGGAAGCCTGAAACACCTGGCCGCGATGATGACTAGAACTGGAGAACCCAGCATAGAGTGATACGAACTGGAGGCCTTCCAGCCTGCAAAGCCCAGCCAAGTAGGGGTGCCAGCCACCAAGCCCTGGTTGGGCCTCTGCCAGTGCTCCACCAATGCCAGCCAGCCTGCAATGCCCAGCCAAGCAGGGGTACCAGCTGCAGTTACTGTGCCCTGGCAATTCAATGTCTGCTGCTGGTGAAGGTACTGCACTTCAGCCATTTGCTCCTCCCTCTTGTAGACAGGCATAGCTCAGATGAGTGCTCCGGCAGGTGGGGACAGGGTGTCCATGAGATTCACCACTGGCCAAGGCTTGCCCAATATGCAGTAGAGCTTTTTGAGCTCAGTCAACTATGATGCCAACCTGCAATGCCCAACCAACTAGGGGTGCCAGTCACCAAGCCCTGCCAGCCACCAGCCACCGGGCCTCTGCTGCTGCTCCACCGATGTCAGTCAGCCTGAAATGCCTGGTCGAGCAGGGATGCCAGCCACCAAGCCCTGGCCAGGCCTCTTCTGCTGCTCCACCGATGTCTGGAAGCCTGCAACGCCTAGCCAAGTAGGGGTGCCCGCCACCAAGCCCTTGCTGGGCTTCTGCCACTGCTCCTGGCACTCAGCCAAGATTTCGTAGAGTATCAAATTTTTGTGGCAAGTCTTCAAAAATTTGGTACTCGACAAACTGAGGCCAAATAACCCAGTTCTTGGTAAATTTTGAGGAAAACTGAGGACACAGTTGCAACACTAGTCTGAAGAGGGATGCACTAGCAGGGGAATGTGTGCTCCCATGAGCTACAGAACACCCACTCATGGCCACACATGGAGCACTGCCAGGAAATCCAGAGTGCTCCATGTGGGGCAATCCAAATAGCTCTGTGACAATGGGCAGACATGAAGCCTCTGCCCGTATGAACTGGGGCAGGTAGTCATGTCAGCAGATGAGTCTGCTGCACACAGGTACTGTGGGCAGGGGACATGGCCTCAGAAGAACTAGCCAGGAGCACTGGGGAGCCTGGGTTCCCCAGGGTTCACACCGGGTGGGGACATGTCAATTGCAAAGGCCAGCCCAGTGTGCTTCCCCCTCCCACATGGCAGAGGGAGTGCATGGTGGATTACTGCTGGGGTAGGCATGTTGGGAGCCTCCCAATTGAATCCCTCCCCAAACACTCCATCTGAGTGCGTACTCTGCAGCAGTGCCACTCAGCAGCCATGGACCCCCATCACCACCACCACCATTACCATGCTCTTCTAAAAACACCCCACATCCCATTCCCACCTAGCTACATCCCTGAGTACAGAGACATAGAGAGAAGTCTCACATACGGAATGTTACTGGCAGGGGTCCTGACTAAGCTCCAGTGAAAGTGCCAGGTACCGAGAGAGGCTCTGGTCAAAAGAATACGGTGTATAACTGACTGGCCAAGTTAATGCTGCCTAATTAAATCCTTGCCTGGCTATATGTGTAAAAAGGACTGACCTACCAGCCTACATGACGTGAAGTCAAACAAGTTTCAGACTCACTTTCTTTAGTTAACCCAGGATCAGAGTTTTAAATAAGTAAGTATACACAACTGAAATTGTGGTCACAAATACAGCATTTATTTCCCTATGAAATTTCTGAGGTGATAACAATCATAGTAAGTGTGCTGTCATGCATGTCATTTTACAGTCCAAAGTACAGTTTTACTATTAGTAAGGGCTTCGCTAACCCCATGACACTTCAAAATCATAGTTAAATTTCTGATATAATGTGGGTCACTTTGCCTCTTTCACAATGTTCGTGAAATAAACAGCATCCATTCAGAGAAATATCAGTCCATCTGGTTAACAATAACTGTATGCGACCTGATAAAAATACATTTGAAATAAAATTATCTGCTCTCCTGAAGGAATCCTCAGGTAATCTCTGGTTATTTTAAACCAACCAAATAAATTTTGGTCTCCTCCGCCTCATGCTCCTTTTCCCTGTCACATCTACGTCATGGCCAAAACAAAATAGCCAAATATTCAAATATAATTTTGGTAATTAATATTCAGTGCACTCTGTATATGCAAATAATATCCATGAACACAAATTGCACATGCATTTCTGCTCTAGTATTCTGCCAGCTCCACTCATGCTGCTGCTTCTTCTGTCTCTGCATACGTCCAACTATCCCCAAGAACACTGACACTGCAAAAGCATTGCTCTGTAGGGCTGCCAGCTACCAAGTAGGGGTGCCAGCCAAGTAGCGGTGCCAGCCACCAAGCCCTGGCTGGGCCTCTGTTTCTGCTCCGCTGATGCCTGGCAGCTTGAAACGCCTGGACGCGTTGGTGACTAGAACTGAAGAACCCAGCATAGAGCGAGCAGAACTGGAGGCCTGCCAGCCTGCAATGCCTGGCCAAGTAGGGGTTTCAACCACCAAGCCCTGGGCAGGCCTCTGCCGCAGCTCCACCAATGCCAGCCTGCAATGCCCCACCCCCTATGGGTGGCAGCCAACAAGCCCCAAGGCTTCCCAGCCTCTGCTGCTGCTGCCACCACTGAGTCTCAGATGGCCAGCCCTGGTGCCACAGGCACCCCCAGGGGCCAAGCACTGAGCCTGCCTGCCTGGGCAACCCAGGGTGCCAAGCGCATTTGGACAGCATTGGTTTCCTGGACCCTTTTCAATCTGGGTTCTGCCCTGGCTATGGTACGGAGACGGCGTTGGTGGCCTTGGTGGATGATCTCCGCCGGGAGATGGATGCAGGATGTTCAACATTCTTGATCCTGCTACATCTCTCAGCCACATTTGACACCGTGGACCATGGGCTGCTGCTGAGATCACTGCGAGACCTGGGGGGCCTGGAAGGGACTGTCCTAGGGTGGTTCCACTCATTCCTCTCGAGGAGAAGCCAACCGGTGGTGCTGGGGGCTGAAACATCAAGCCCCCGGGCCTTGACCTGTGGTGTTTCACAGGGTTCAATCTTGTCTCCACTATTATTTAATGTATATATGCAGCCCCTGGGGGAGATTGTGAGAGGTTTCGGGGTGCGATATCACCAATATGCTGACGATACTCAGCTGTACCTCTCATTTTCAACTGACCCAGGTCCTGCTGTCTCATTACTTTCCCAATGTTTGGAGGCTGTGGCAGATTGGATGCAGCAGAACAGACTGAAGCTCAATGCCTTCATCACCTCAAGGCTAGACTACTGCAATGCGCTGTATTTGGGGCTTCCCTTGTTTCTGGTTTGGAGGCTGTAGCTGGTGCAGAATGCTTCCATCTCCTTGGGAAGGTGGGAGAACATAACACCAGTGCTCCGTACTCTGCACTGGCTGCCTATAGTGTACGAAGCCCGATTCAAGGTGCTAGTGTGATCTATAAAACCCTACATGGTCTGGGCCCCTCATACCTTGGGGACTGCCTCGCCCTCTGTGCCTCAGAGCAATCCCTGTGGTCCACTGGGGGTGCCTTTTTGGAGGTATGGAGAGGGCATTTTCGGTGGCCAGGCCGAGGCTCTGGAATTCCCTCCCGGAGGAAGCCCGTCTGGCCTCAGGTGTGTTGGCATTTCAACAAGCCTGCAAGACCTAGCTGTTCACTCAGGCCTTCGGAGGGGAGGGTAGGAGGGTGGGGTAGAGGGGGATTGTGTTTTTAAAACCTTGTTTTAATGAACTTTATTGTGTGTTTTTATTCTGTAAACCGCCCCAAGATGCCGTAGGCATGAGGGGACGGCTAACAAATATTTTAAAATAAATAAATAAATAAATAAATAAGCACCAAGCATTCTCAGTCTCTGCTGCTGCTGCTGGGTCTCAGACAAACAGCCCTGGCACCACAGGCACCCCCAGGGGCCAAGCGCTGAACCTGCCTTCCCAGGCAACCTGGGGTGCCAAGCGCTAAGCCTTCCCGGTCTCTGCTGCTGCGTCTCCAATGGCCTTCCATGCCGCCACAGGCACCCCTGAGGGTCCCTGGAGCATCCCAAGCCTCCTGGTGGGACCAAACCTTCTTAACATTCGAGGGGTCCAAACTCCGCCAGACCGAACCCACGAACCCGAAATAAGTTTTTAGTCCAAACAGTCGAACTCTGTCCTGTTCACACATGCGTAGCATAAAGCACCCCACCTCTGAAAACAAATAACCATTATGACACATCTTCTACAAAGGTGCGGGCAAAAGGGAGATAGAAGGACACATCCATATTTATAGCACACACATCTGCTCAGGAAAAGGTCACAAAGCAAGTACCAGCAATCAAGAACTTCAAATGGACACTCCCGGGAGGATGGATCTCCCATCATCCCATACACTTAGGTTGGCAACTTGTCAGAGTTACAATCCAGATCTCAGATGTCTCAAGCTAAGTGACATGAAAATATGTATTTATGCTCCGCACATAAGCACACCAAAATGTCAAGAGATTCACTGATCAGTATGATGACACTCAGAAACACTACAAAAAAATATGACATTCTCCCTCAAAATCCCATACCTTGCTTAGGAGTTTAGGAGCTCCGTAGTAAAAGGAATAAGATGAAAATCTTAATTTTATGAGTTGATGAAGCAGTGCTGTTTATAGACTGTGTCTTTCTTTAAATCATGTATTCATTCTGTCAGACAGTGCAAGCTTTGCTTCTACTTAGGATCACAGAAAGTTCATAATATGTTATACAGGAATGCATGGTCACTGAGGATGGAACTTCTGGTATTGCTGAGAACATCCCAATTCTTTCTCGGTATCAGTGGTATCAGATCTTTTGCATTGGTTTTTTTATCGGATTTTTAACATTGTGGTTAAAATGTTAAAAATCAATGTTAAAAATTCAATACCGAGAGAACTGAGAACCGGTAGACAAAGATCCGATACCAATAAAAATGGAGAACCGAAATTTTGCCTAAGTCCCACTCCTAACATTGGTCACACAAACTGTTGTGAGGCTTCAGCATGAAATCCCTCACTGGTGTGTCCATTTTTGTGCTGTATTTTGTACATCCATGTAATTGTACCCTCTGGCAGAAATGAGACACACACACATTGTTTTTGTTGGAATGAAAATAGGCAGCACCCTTTATTAGGAAATTATAGACATCCAGTCAAACAAAAGGCATCCAATGCAAACAGGGCATAGTTCCTAGAAAACTCGCCATGGGGCACGATGGGAACCCCTGGTCCAGGACACAAGAAGGGGGTATGCGACTCCCCCACAACAATATCCAAGCAGGTATAATCACCCACAGACCACCTTCTTCCCCTAATAGGCAAGGAGGGGAGGAGGAAGCATGTTCCACTATTATCCATCCATCCAGCCTAAAAAAAGGTGTTGCACGCTGCGCCCCTCCAGGGGTGAATGAGTAGCTACTAATGGTGTCCTGAGCCCACGCATTAACCATTATGCACTAGACCTAACCAGGGTACTATAATTAAACATCAACCAGCTGGAACCCACCATATTGACTACTCAAACAGCAATACAACACATGTAGGCACTGCAGGAAAGGCAAAAAACTCCTAAACCCCCTTCTTTCCAATCAGGGGTAAGGAGAAAATTCCTTTCCAACCCCAATAAAGACAATTCGCAGTTGTGCAGTGACCAGTTCAATAGGGCAGGTGGGGGTGGTTGTCTCCACTCCAAGACCTAAGAATGCCATGACCCGCTCTGGGCTGGGAAAGGTCTAAAATAGCAAGGCACCCCACATCTTGCAAGAGCACTTGCGGCCCAGGTGCAAGACAGGAAACAGGAGCCACTCAGCTCTCCCTGCATCTCCTTTCGTCCAATCCTGGAGCTCCCCTGGATCATTCAGAGCTCACTGGGCACACCCGAGGATCCACAGGCACTCCCTGCTTCTCCTCCCATTCTGCCAATGTAAGGGAGGGGGTACAAACCCAACTCCATGCCCAAGTGACAGAGTGAAAATTTAGTATATTTGCCATTATTAATTTTAACCTACCTACACATATATTTGGTCCTCATCACTGTGCCATCCACCTAGAATTTGGTTTCTTGAAGAAAGGAAATTTGGGAGTAGAGAACAGGGAATAGCAGGTTGGTTTTCGGGGGGAGGGAATAATGTATCTGAGATACAGCATGTGAATAGAAAAGAGGATGATTTCTTGAATGATAAAAGGCTAATGACACTCCTTGCTCCCCTTCCCAACTGAAATTTCCACAGTGGGAGATTTTAAATAAGATCTGTTCTCTTCCTGATGTGCAACGATCTACTGGATATTGGGAGAACCTTGGATTAAGAAACTCAATCTCAAAGTAACTCTTTTCTCATTTGTGGTCTCTTGAAAAACATCTCTCTCTAGTAATTTGCAAAGAGAAACCTATTCAAACAAAGGAATACCATTTATTTTTAAAATTAGTTACTGGTATTTTCTAATTAGGTTACTGAGATCTGAAAACAACTTTCATTGCTCTTTCTCTATTTAAAAAGCATAATGGAAATATTTATTTATTTAGATTTATAACCCATCCTATCCCAAGGGTAGAGCGTGGTTTTTTAAAATATATATATATATATATATATATATATATATATATATAAAAACCATGCTCTCTCTCTCTCTATATATATATTTTATGTATAAAATATAATAGAAAAGGTTTTCATAAAATAACATAACACAATAATTAAGCATAAAAATGAATTAATAAAATATTAATAAAATATAAATATGTTAATAAAATATATTTAATGTTAATAAAATAAAAATATTTTTGTTTTATGTGTTAATTAAAATAATAATACTAATAATAATATTTGTATATGTTAATGAAAATAATAAAAATATGTTAATAAAAATAACATAAAATACACATAGAATTGATAGACATAAGATGGATATATAATATAAAAACAACCCTTTGTAAAACAAAATAAGCCAGGAATGATAATGCTTAAATCTACTTAAATAGTATTTTGCCTTATAACTGCAAATGTTGCCCTCATGTAGAGCAGCTATTTATGTATATATTAAAAGCAAAGTATGTTTTTTCAAGGTATGATGAAAAAAAGGCAATTTGAGCTGGGTATGGGCATTTTGTAGCTATTCAAGAAAAATTGGGCACAAGGTGATAAATTAGATTCTTTGAATGAGATGAATTGATTCCCTAGTCTTCCTTTTAAATTTCATTTAATAAATTGAACATGCTTCACTATTAAATAAAGCACAAACTCATTTTAGCAAAAGGATTGGGATTATCTGCTCATATATGCTGCAGGGCACCCATAGAGCACACTTTCAGACCTGCAACATGTATAATAAAATGTAATATACATTTTATCAGTGTTAGAGTGTCTGTGTGAAAAGGGCCTATGGCCATTTTTACACAGGCAGAGGTGGGGTGTGTGTGTTTGGCTGCGGTGCATGGAGGTTGGGGTGTGGGTGTGTGGCCGTTTACATGGACAAACACCCACCTCCACCCATGGAACCTCCTCCGGTTTTTTGGAGGGTCCTGTGGGTGTAGATGGGTGGGTGATGGGTGTGTGCCTGGAACGCGCATGCACAAATATCCACCACCCATGGTGTTTCCATGGGTGCACACCCAGCGCACACCCATCCCCTTACCCACCGCCGGTCGTTTACATGGACCCCCCTCTCCCAAAACCCGCTGGAACACCGAGCATGCAGGGGGGGAAGGATCAGGGTAAAAACGGCCCATATTTAACAAAAATATAATCAAAAACGATGAAGGAAAGGAGCTGCAACTGAGCCTGGTGAAAGCAACTGTCTTAGAGGCATCCAATCAGTTAAATAAATAACCTGAACCAGGCTGAAGCGGGTTATGGGGAATAAATTCTGGGGCCACTTTCTGGAGATCAGGTGGGCCCTTTCCGACTGAAGTGCCTGGTCTCTCAGCCTCCTCTGGGACATCTTTTTAAATAGTTCCGAACCGGACCTTTTGAGCACCTCATCAGAAAAACCCAGTTTATGGATTTCCAGACCAGCCGCAGTAAGCCGCAATAAGCTTACCTTGGGTGATTTCAGACATTACGGGCGGGCGGTTCACCGCAGTGAACCCCCAGGGGGGGTGAACAGCGCAACCACGCGTGGGGGTTGTGAAACGGCCCAAACAGACGTGCCGGGGAAGGGACCACGGGCCGGAACCGGGCCGAACCATCGAGGGCCACGGCAGCACAACAGACATGCAGCCGAACCCCCGCCGGGCGCAAAACTCCCACAAGGCACCAGGCAGGGGCGGGACACAGACATGGCCGCCGGAGGGCAAAAGAAGCCGAAAGGCACACAAGGGAACGCCCACACAAGGGAAACGGGAAGGGAGGGGGGAAGAGGGAGAACAGCATGACAGCCGGCACAGACAGCGGACCCGCAGCGGGACACACTGCACGATCACATGCCCGGGCACACACACACACACACAAGGGAAAGGTTGGGAAGGGGGGGCAGGGGCGCCCGGAACATTCCACCAGGAACAACGGGAGGGATGAGGGGGGCACCACCAAGGGGCAAGGCACAGGCAGCAGCAATCCCCATGCCCACACCACCCAAGTCCACAGAGGCGCCCCCACAGCAACAGAGGCAGTCCTGGAGGGGGGGTGGACCCCCGGAATGAGGCACGGTGGGGGCCCCCAATGCACAGCGAGCCAGGCCCAGAGGGCCCAGGAGGAGGAGGTGGAGGAAGGGGGCCCCACAGTCACAGGGGGGCGGATGGAGGGCAGCCAGGTCCAGTGGAGCCCCTCTGCAGGTCCAGCGGCACTCCGGCAGCACCCACCC
>QEPC01001504.1:405986-422503 GCA_003113815.1 Sphenodon punctatus
TGCATGCCTCGTCCCTGGCTGGGGCTCGTTTCGTTCCGTTCCGCCCGGGGACTGGTGTCCAGACGTTACTTTTGCTTGGTTCCCTGTGGGGGTTCATTTGACCACGCTTCCCGGGACCTTCCCCCGGCTATCCTGGGAAGCATGGTTGAACCTGACCCCATGTGGGTATTGAGCGTGGTGAACATCTGGCGCGCGCCGTTCAGACGTTCAGGGCCCTTTGGCCCCACGGGGGGGTTGAGCGTGGTTCACTGTGGTTGAGCGTGATCTCGTAACGTCTGAAGACACCCCTTATGAGCCAAACACAGCAGGGAGCACTCCCCCTCTGGTACTGACATAATTTTTGCCCCCAAATTAGAGACTAACTGGAGTAACACTGTTCACACCGGTAAAACACCCGTTTCTGCCCTCAACAAGACCTGGGGGGTGCCCCGCAAGAGACCCAGCAAGGAGGCTAAGAAGCCATTCTGCGTACTTTCCAGATCCTCCAAAAAAATCAAGAGCCCAAATAGGTGCTGCATACAGAACTTGGTTTAACACCTTGGCCTTAAATAAACAGAGCGCCAGTTCAACCAAATTACACACACACACCCCGGCCAAAGTAGAACTTCAGTAAAGCAGCAGCAGATCTCTTAGCCTGCATTCTGGCCAATTCATAATGGGCCTTCCAGGATGAAGTGGATGAAAAAGTAACCCCCTAATATTTGAAAGAGTAAACTTGCTCGATAAATTCCCCTCTTATATTCAAGGAGTGTATATCCTGCCTTCTCCGTGAGCCCACAACCAAAAATTTTATTTTAGAATAGTTTATTTTTAACATTTCTTGTTGGCAGTATTCACCGAAAAGACAAAGCTGTCTCCTGAGGCCCACCCTTGACTGCGATATTAATACGGTGTCATCCGCATACAAGAGGACTGGTAACTGCCTTTTCCCCACCAAGGGGGCGTGGGTGTCCACTGTTTTCATATGGTGTACAACATTATTCAGGTATAAATTGAATAAGGCCAGGGCCAGCAGACAGCCCTGCCTAACCCCACATTTAACTGGGATAACCTTAGAAAGTATCCCTGGACAACTACATCTCACTTGGAGTGAGTTCCCCGAATGCAGCTTCACTGTCAGGTAGAGCAGTCTAGGGTCTATAGAGGAAGCCCTCAACTTGGCCCACAAACACTCTCTTCACTGAAGGCCTTCTCAAGGTCCATAAAGCAAAAATATAGTTTCCCCTGGCCAACTACATATTTCCTAATCAATGATGCAATTATCAAAATATGATCTGTGGTAGCCCTTCCCTCACAAAAACCGACTTGTTCCGGCTCAATTGCTCCCGTCTCCTGCATCCAAGACTTCAGTCTGCCCAGCAAGAGTTTGGAATACAACTTCCCAATAATGCTGAGCAGGCTGATTGGCCAATAATTACTCAGCGCAGACACATCCCCATTCTTATAAATAGGGATCAAAATACTCCTGAGCCAGGAGTCAGGAACCTCTGCTGTATTATTTATGGTTGAGAAAAGGGGGGCCAAAAAGTTGGCCCACCAGTCTGGAAATGCTTTTATTATCTCAGTCGGCACTCTATCAGGCCCCGGGGACTTGCCCAACTTAAGAGATGTAATCAAGGCTCTAACTTCCTCCACTGAGACCGATGGCCATTTCTCAAACCTATTACATGGGCTAAGCTGCACAGGCTTATAGATTGTAGATGCATGTGGGGCGTGGGAAAATAGCTTGTTGAAGAATTGTCCCCATTCATAGCTGGCAATAGAATGGGCATTGGCTGAGTCGCCCTTCCACTGCATAGAGCGGATCAGTTTCCAAAATTTGTTGTTATTTTTTCTGACAGCAGCGTGGTATAGATCTAGCCATAATGCCCTTTGGAAAGCCAGTTTTTTCTTAACTAGAAGATTCCTATAATATTTACGTTGGACCTGAAGTTGGATCCAGGACTTAGCCAAAGGGCCATTTCTCAGATTCTTCGTTAAGTGTCTGAGACAGCTCCTGGCAGCCCTATACTCTCCGTCAAACCAGGACTCCAATTTCTCCGGCCTGTTCTGCCTACCCCTTGAAGTGGCCATAATGGTCACCTGTGGTTCCAACAGATTCATCAATCTATCATACCAACCCAAGTCTTCCCAAGGCTGGACTATCCCCTCCTCACAAAGTAAGATCACCTCTGGTGCTTTAATAAACTTCTCAAAGGCCTCAATAAGGTCCCTAGAATGTTTAAGTCTAGGTATTGGATTCCCTTCTTGCATATGGGAAGTGGACAAAGGTTGATAGGCAAAGACCCCTTCATCCGTCTCTTGAGGGGTTCACTTCCAGTGCGATGGGGAGATGACACGTATCTGGTCTTAGAAGAACCTGCATGCTTATAACACACTTAAATGCCGGGTGGGCGATTAGGAAATAATCTATTAGGCTAGAGCCATTGTACGAATGAAAAGTAAAGTTACCTTCCCTATCACCCATAGCCCGTCCATTAACTATTGACAGGTCTAAGGACTGAATGAAATTTTCCATTAGCTCACTTCTCGGGCTGACCAGGGTGTCCAGAGAGCACCGAGGTGGGAGCGGGGAATTACACAAAGACTCTTCTGAGGGTGCCTTTGCCAGGCAATCAGCCGGGTTCCCCAATCTAGTGTTGAAGTCCCCCGCCAAAAGCAACACTGCATCGGGGTATTCGCTCAATGCCCTCATTATTAGACTAGACAACATTACCAGCCACATTTCTTTGGGATAATATGTCGACTTTATTGGGGGGATGTACACATTCCCGAGAAGCAGTTCTAGCCCATCAGGGAATGAACAAATTAATAGCATAAAATTAGATTTAAAGGAGGCCAAAGTCTTCACTTTGACCTTCAAGTTCTGTGTTACCAAACAAGCAAGACCCCCACTCAGTCTTCCCGAGATATCAGACAGAGTGGCTGGCAAGCAAAAGCTGTCAAATCCAGGCAAGCTGGCCAGAACAGAATTACCCACCAATCAGGTCTCTTGTAAGACAATTA
Source organism: Sphenodon punctatus (assembly GCA_003113815.1). NCBI lineage: Eukaryota > Metazoa > Chordata > Lepidosauria > Sphenodontia > Sphenodontidae > Sphenodon > Sphenodon punctatus. The sequence continues at coordinate 408,993 of QEPC01001504.1, forward strand.
TATCATGGTCAGAATCCATTAAAAAATCTAATAATCCTCATTGATACAGCATGACTTCCAGCCAGATATGTTCCAGGATAACAATTTCCGAGGGGCCTTATTTCTATTCATAGTGTCCTCCTTCCCCAGAGAAACATTCATGGGGTCACTGGAGACAGCCAAGGTGCTAGGATAACTTCCTCTGATCCTTGGCCTTCTTTCTATCTTTAAAGGAGTAGACCCCGGGGAGGATATGACCGCTCCCTGCCTGCCCACTATGACCAGCTATACCCTGCAAAGAAAGGGCTGAGTCTACAGAGGCAAGCCCAGGAGGAGCCAACCCTGGAGGGGCTGAGCTCTGACCCTCAGGTGAACCATTAGAATGCAAGATAGCAGGTGCTAATACAGGCAAATTGACTGTATGAATATTCTTACCCCTGGATGGCATAACAGCCTTCGTTCCCTTAGAAGTAGTTTTCTGAGTCCCCTTCCCTTCTCCTTTCTTTTTCCCACCCACCGGGGTGGAAGCCGCAGAAGGATTACCCACCCGAGAAGAAAAAAGATGATCATCGTCCAAGGAGCCTACCTGCGAGACCTTATTCGGGCAGGTCACCACTTCCTGATGGAAACTCTCGCCGCCCTTAGTTTTCCAAAGTTGTTTACTAATAGAATCCAAACGGCTAATAAGGAAATCTGGGTCAAGTGAGGTTTCAGTTTGTCTTAACGGTAACCTAACAGATTTGATATCTACACTTCTTATGGGGAATAACTGAAGTCTGTGAGGTTCTTCCTCCAGGTTAGCCCTACCAGGCACCACGGGTGTTTCGATTACCTGCCCATTTGGGTTCAACCCTTCAGTATTCCCAAACCGAGAAGGAGCAATACTCATCATAGGGCCCAAAGCAATATTTGACTTCTGGGGGCAAGGTAATTCTACAACTGGTTCTCTGGGGGTTGGGAGCTTTCCCCCATCATCTGCCATTAAAACCCTTGATACAAAAATGTTCTTCTCTTTTAATGCTTCCCCCTTTTTCAAAATTTGTGTAACAAATTGGGAGGACCCAAAGGTAACCTTTATCAACCAGCGTTTCTTTATATTATGAACATGATCAAGGGTCACAATGTCCCTGCTGGTAACTAGAAAACCCAGGATCAACCTCAGGTGCTCTGCAAAGGGGTGTTCCAAAAGGGAAGCAGGCCTGAGGGCAATGGCAGGATAGCGAAAACCAAGCTGTTTGGCAGATAGGTCACTCTCAGCTGATCATCTTTTGTTACAAAGTCCTGAGATCCCAACCTCTTTAAGCCCTCCTTCCCATCCAAAGGATAATCCCGATAACCGGGACTCCCTAAGGGCTGAGGGCCGATACAGAGGTCTGGTCTAGCCTGAGTGTCACCTGACACTGCCCCAACCTCCACCTTCCTAATTAGTTCTTTCATTTGGACAAACATACATTTCAATGTATGGGCAGTTGTTAATGCCAAATCTGCCAATAGCTCAATTTGCATCATGTCTCTTTTCTCTTTATGGATTAATATTACTGAAGATTCCATTACACCACCATCCACCCCAAGGCTCAATATTTGTCGCTTCCCAACTAAAGTTATTGTTCTGATGAGGGCTAGCTAAAATCAAAGCTCTATTGGGCTCTACTCCCTGGTGCAGCAAAGAAGTCCCAGGGACCCCAGTAGGAGATCCAAAGAAGGGGGCAATTTTCCTCTACTTTAGTAATTTGGAGGGGGGTGGGGTGAAGAGCACGGAACCTCCTTCCTTAAACGTTTAGGATTTGGCATTGTACAAGAACAAATCAGAGCAATAAAACAGGCCCCTTAATTAGATTGAATGCATGCAATCACCCAACAGAAGCCTGCACTCCAGTTCCTGGGTGCGCCGAAGGGTGCGCAAAACCAATAAAATATAAAACAATGTACAAATAAATAAAATATACATTAAAATAAATAATGAAATAAATAATCCAAAACAAAATACACGAAGTGCAACAATAGCAATATGAACATATATTACAATACAAACCACAATAAAACCAATTAAGGAACAGGCATTCCATCAACTTTTGTCTCTTATTCTGTTTTCCAACAATGCAAAGACCCCTAAAGCATAAGAGACATCTGAGGAGAAAATATATTAAGAGTTTTATTAATAGTTTCCCTGCAGGGCTTTCTGATGATATTTATTTACAGTTTTTGTTGGATAAAGGTGATACCCAATGTTTGAGAGCTGTGGCAGCTTTTGGTGCATGTGTTGCTTTTTATAAGCAAAAATGGGGGCAATATCCTAAAATATGAATGATTATAATTTTTAGTGGATTTATTTCATGTATGATACTGTTAAGTTAACCTGGTTTTATTTTATTTATGCTTAGCCTAGTTAGGCTCTGTTGAATTATGTATTTACGTATATTATTATTTTATATTTGTGTTTGGATTGTGATGGCCAAAATGGCTAACAATAAAATTTATATCAATATCAATATCAAAAGCATAAGAGACAACACACAATTCATTAGACAATGACCAAAATGTTTTTTTCTGCATTAGACCAATATTTCAATTTTTCAACTAGTGGGGAAATTCACTTCCCTCTTATATGTTAAAAAAAAAAATAAAGAGCTATAAATAACAGTTTATACTTGTTTTCAGACAGGACATTGGGCACGGATTTAGTGCAGATTAATCTGTCACCAACGTCACATTTAAAAAACTACCACCCACTTTCACCACAGTCTGGCTCCCGACTGTGGTTGAGTTTAACCCAGGCTGTGAGGTGAGGAAATCCCTAAGTTACAGCATGGGCAAAGCTCCACCAGGGAGCTTAGCCAGACCCAGAGTAGAGAAGGCTATAATGTCTGATAGCTTCACTCAACCCGGTCTGCAGTGGTAGTAGGGGATGGGTGACATGGTTGCTATCACTGACTGCCATGGCTGCCCATCTGCCAGGGGGAGGGGTGCAGCGTGGAGGTGAAAATGTGCGGATACACATTCACACTTCGCCCTGCACCCTTCCTGGGCTGAGCCACCATCACACTTCTTCACAGCCCGGCCTCCTGACCCAGAAAAGTCCATGGTGGTGGAGGCAGCCCATCACATGTGAAAACACCCTATATAATCAATTTCATTTTCCCCACAAAATCATTTTCTGTCAGCATATGGAATCTACAACCATCTGCCTTTAACAACTGTAGTATTTATTAAATGGATTTGATGTATTGCACTGGCCTGGAAACGGGCTTTCCAATTATTGGGTGTGCTGATATAACACCCTTGTCATGGCTGGATCATTATTACTTGTCATGTCTCGAATCCCGGCACTCCTATGCCCCATTGGGTTGATGGACTGGTTAGGTTGGTCCACTTTTGGAGACTCATGAATTCAATTGGATTCCAGAACTCTCTGGGGAAATTTACTTACTGATCTTGACAGCTGCTCTGTTGATGACCTGGTCGTCCTGTAGAATGGCATTCTGACCAAGGCCATTGACATGGTAGCACCCAGGCATCCACTCCCAACACTGTGCCAACACAGGTCTCCATGGTATACGGAGGGCCTGAGGCAGATGAAGTGGGAGGGTAGGCGGTTAGAGCACAGGTGGTCCTCAACATATGCTGAATCTGACTGATTGTGGCATAGCTCATTTTTGAAAGACTATGGCTTGGCTGTGATGGTGGAGAAGAAAGTTTTCTTTGCTGCTATCATAGCATCTGAGAAGTCTTGTCCGGTGGAGGTTTTCTGGGTAGTGAGAGGTATAGTTAATTCAGCCTGTCTGTCTCCACCAGGAGTTGGAGTCATCTAATGCCTGCTGTGACATTTTTATTTATTACTTTGCAGACAAAATCACTTGTATTCACCACGACTTTGGCATGGCCATTTCTATGGGAGAGTCAGAGTTTGGGACTATGGAAGTCCAGCCTTGTTCCTTTTATTTGGATCAATTTCAGTTGCTATCACCCACCGATGCAGAGGATGCTATCACCCACCGATGCAGAGGAGGTTCTCAATGCCTCCTTTTGGGAGGACAGGATGTCAGCCTCCCTTAAGATGGTGATCGTCCAGTCCCTGCTCAATAAACCATCCTTGGACCCTGATTCCCCTGCCAGCTATCGGCCTGTCTTTAACCTCCCCTTTTTAGGGAAGGTTACTGAGTGGATGGTGGCACATCAGTTTCAGGCCCATCTGGGTGCTATCGGATTCTTGGACCCCTTTAACTCTGGCTTTCATCCTGGGCATGGCACAGAAACTGCACTTGTGGCCTTGGTCGATTATCTACGCTTTGAGATCAACAGAGGGAACTCCACCCTGTTGATCCTATTAAATCTATCGGTGGCTTTTGACACTGTTGATCACGAGGTGTTCTTGACTCGACTGTAGAACCTGGTGGAGTGCATGGGACCACTCTTCAGTGGCTTCACTCTTTCCTGTTAGGGAGGTCTTAGCAGGTAGTGATAGACGATTGCTCCTTGTTGCCTCGTGATCCCCCCTGTGGGGTCCCACAGGATTCCATCTTTCCTCCCTCTTGTTTAACACGTATATGTGTCAGGGTTCAGGCACTTGGTTTGAAACCCGAGTTCGGGTTCAGCTGTTCAGTTCGGCGGAGTTCGGTTCGGCCGAACTCAGCCGAACATCAGAATATAGCGCTATCGATACCAAAAATGATACCGAATTTAAAGATTTTTTTCAGTATTGGTATCATTTGGCCCTGGGACCACCCCTGGTCTCCACCCCTGGTGCCAGGAAGTCTGCTCCTCAGCTACCTCCCCCTTCCAGTCACGTTTTTCCTGCCCAAAGACATGTTTTTCCCACCCCTGAACTCATCCGAACTCACCCGAACATGACCAAATTATTCGGTCGTTTTCGAGTTCAGTTCAGACATTCGGTTCAGACGTTCGAACAGACCGAGTTCAGGCCAAACTCCAAACATCTGAACCACGTTCGCGCATCCCTAGTTTCAGGGAGAGTTTAGGGCAACCCCTCTCCTGTCCTGGGCCTCCCCTAGGAATAAAGTGGTCCTCAGGGTATTGGTTGGTCCACGTGCTTACAAGGGCTAGGAAACCTGTTTCATCATTAGGACCAGGTGGTGAGAGCTGGAGGTCTTAGGGTCCAAGCTCTATGGTTACCTACATATCCCTACTGGGTGCTCCCTAGGCAGTGGTGCTCAGGGGTCCCCGGGCTGTGCTATCTGGAACCTGAATCAGTTCCAGGGGCATGGGGAAAGGGAAAACACACAAGGAGTGGGGTGGGGGTGGGGAAGGGAAAAAAGGGTAAGTTAAAGGGGGTTACTCCCAGCAGGTCTGACCCCTATGGGGAAAATCCACACACTCTAACACCCACACAAAGGAAGGGGAAAAGGGATTCACTTGCATGCACTTCCACACTTTCTCAGGAAACTGTCACTCCTGTTTGTAAACTCTCAAAAACACTCCTTAATGCTCCTTCAGGGTCGGTCCAAGGTACAGATCACTGGGGCCTGGCTGCTGTGGGGGACTGGATATGGGTGAGTTGACTGAAGTTGAATTCTGACAAGACTGAGTAGATTATGGTTGGCCGCCTTGTGACTTATGGGGAATTGGGATCCCCCCACCCCATGGTCACTCAGGTTTGCAGCTTTGGAGTGCTCCTGGATCCATCACTGTGACTGGAATCTCGGTGGTGGCCAGGAGTGCTTTTCACCAACTCCATCTGGTGAGAACACTGCAGCCTTTTCTTTCTGACTTGCATCTGGCGACCATCATCAATTTCTTCATTACCTCGAGGCTAGATTCCTGCAATGCGCTCTGTGTAGGGCTGCCCTTGAAGACTGTTTGGCAGCTGCAGCTGGTGCTGAATGCAGAGAACCAGCTCCTTATGGGAGCAGGTCACCGGGAGCACATAACACCTATACTTCGGAATCTGCACTGGTTGTCTATTGTCTTCCGAGCACAAGTCAAGGTGCTGTTTTTTACCTTTAAAGCCCTAAACAATTTGGGACCCATTTATCTGGCAGATTGCCTGGCCTATCATGTCCCGGTCGGTCAGGGACAACTTTCTGGAGGTACCATTTTTTAACCTGGTCTCCACGGCAAGGAGGGCATTCTTGGCCACCACTCCACAGCTGTAGAATTCCCTCCCCCAGGAGGATTGTTTATGTCCGGGCTTGAGAACTTTTAAGAGGCAGTGCAAAACCATTTTATGCACGAGGGTGTTTGGCAGTGGGGGTTAGGGGAGGTGGGTGTTGTGAGGGGATATGGGTGAGTTAGGAGGTTGAGGTGTTGGGGTGGAGAGAGGTCAGGGGGATGGTGTAGGATTATGGGGTACTTCATGCTTTTATATTTTTTTATTGTTTTCTATTTGTATTTTATATTTTGATATTATAAGCTGCCCTGGACCACCTTTAGCAGGAAAGGTGGTGTAAAAACAAACAAACAAACAAACAAATAATTCAGGCATAAACTTGTGATGGACTTCCTTTGTGTATGAAGTATTACCACTAACAAATACATTTCTAAACCAAAATAATGTTTTACCAATTTCAAAAAGTAGAAGTTTGAGAATATGTCATTACCCCCAATATCCACTTTTATGCCGACATCTTTTAACCTAACAGTAATTTTTTTTTTTTTAATCTGGTGCGAAATTATTAGGTTACCATCGGACCATAAATTCCCTAGTTCATTAACCTGAAAAGAATAAACTAAGATACCATTTAAATGAATCAGAAACCAGCTCTTTCAGGACAAGGAAATGTCCTGAATTTTCCACAGCATCCTCTTGGCCCACTAAAAAGGGCTGGTTTCTAGGCTCTCTCCTACTACAGCCAGCAGAGAGGCATCTTTCTGTTAGGCTGTGCCAGCAGGGCTTCAACCTTCCAGCTCAAGTGACGTCAGGGTTTTTGGGTCATCACTCTACCAGAACACACAGCAGGACAGTGCCACTACCTGATGGTTCCTTTTCTCACCCACCTTGGCTGGAATAAACAGCAAGCAGAGGGAAAACCATTTATAAAACTGTAAATAAAGTTAGGAGCCAAAGCTTGACATTTACACTAAGAACCTTACTGGTTTGTCCACCGGAGGAAACTGTGGTTTGGTTCTGTTTATGTGTTTTAGTTCTGAATTTTGGTTCTACAATTTGACTTAAATGCAGATTTGTATTACGGATTTTGGAATTCGTATTATGGATTTGGGAATATATATTACAGATTTATTTTTACAGATTTTGTAATTCATATTATGGATTTTTTAAATCTCATTAAAAAATCCTCATTGCAGAATTCTGTTTGTCCCTTTTTGTGCTGCATGCATGATCCAGTTACAGTCAGATTTTCTGTCCCAATATATCAGTTAAAAATCTGTCACTGCAGAAAGAGGACATGTTCATAAATATAATTTGCTGTACAACACTGACCCTCCTCCCTCTTTAATCTCTCTCCACCTTTTCTATTGGTCTAACTCATGGTATCATGCATAAAGTTACCCTACAAAGTTCTCCAAGAGTGGAATGTTTCTTTTATTTAGTCTGTTAGAAACAAAGCTCTTCTTGGATACTGCAAAAAAATAAATTAAAAAAACACAACAATATACATATCTTCTAGACTCATACAGATACTTAGGGACAGCAAATAGAAAAACATATTGATTGATTTAGGAAGTGGATTAGGAAGCAAAATGAAATGTGAATTAATTGATGGTTGCTAACATGTATGTATTGATATGCCGGCTAACACTGCTGTACATCTGCATCCTGTAATTTCGTAGCTGAAATTTTGACAGACATCACTGATGGAAGACCATTTCCAGCTGTCAGTCCAGGATTAGCAGTCTGACACAAGGTAATTCCCTGTTAGTCATTAGACTACAGGGGGGAAACCCCTCAGCTGAGATAGGTTATAGTTACACGTTCGCATTTCCTCTGCCTATATTTGACACTACAAGTCCCCTGATATCTTCATCTATGTGTATCAGAACAAGATATATACCTAATTATAAACAGGAACCTGATTGAAATTAATATTTTCTTCATGTAAGTGAATTAATAATCATCACAAAAGCTAAATAAATTAGGTTTCCCTCAGTACTGCCAATATTTCTTACAGCTCCAGAACTTCATTCCACATAGTGTTATGCTGTCAATTTATAGCACTGATATAGAGCTGTACAAGACTCTTATTTGTTTGTTTGTTTGGGACTGAAATGAGATCTCACAAAAGCAAGAAATCTCATCGAAATCCCAGTTCTTGGTTTGTCTTGAAACAAACTAAGAACTTTAGGGTGTCTGACATTGGGCTCAATCCCAAAGCCCTACATGTGCGGATTATACGCACGTGCATGGCTTGCACACGGGCCTTGCTCCTGCCTGCACAGATGCATGCGAGATGTGTGCACAGGTTGCACGTGAGATGCGCACATACTGTTTACTCAACATACGGGGTTTGGGACTGAGCCAAATATCTCACCAAATTATTGGCAAAATATTTGTTAAAAAATAGCTGCACATGTGCAAAATGGCTACTGAGTTTTTTTGTGCATGTGAAAAATGGCTGCCACCCTTAAATAAAATGGCAGGAATAGCTTCACCAGCATTTTGGTTAAGGGAAGCGGATTGCATGTGCAAAAAGTGACTGCCGCCCTTAACCTGAATGGCAGTGATGCTATTGCTGTCACTTTGGTTAAGGGTGGTATCCATTTTGCACATGTGCAAAAAAAAATAATTCTCACCAAGTATTTTTCACAGACTTGGGCAATTACTGGGAAATCGGTCCCAGTGTCTGAACTTGTGTGAAAAAAACAAAAGGTTTGTTCAGCCCTAATTTATAGCCCACCCTATCCTGAGCGCTCAGGGCAGGTTACAACACAGAAACAAAATGCAATATAAATGTAACACCCTACTAAAATACCTGACTGACCCCCACAACCTAACCCCACCCACTATGTCTGACCAAATAACAAGGTATTATACTGACTCCAGAAGATGCTCTGGAAGGTCACCTACAAATATTATTTCAAACTGCCTTAACTCTGGGTGAAAACAGACATGACGCTAACCACCCGTGGTGGTTATTTATGCATGTTGCAGGACTGTATTGGTGCCCTATGCAGCCCTGAAACATGCATAAATGACCATCAAGGGTGGTTAAAGGGTGGTTAGCGTCATGTCTGTTTTCACCCTCTCTGTCCTTTTGCGCAGAATTGCGTTGTATACAACTGATTGTATAAAGTTGTCTGCACAGGCATTGCCAACATTTCATTGTATAAAGTGTGTACGATGTCTATACATGTAAAGGACAGAGTTAAGGCAGTTTTGAAAAAATGTCGTAGGTGACTTATGATAATAAAGAAATGACCTGTAAAGAAATAATGTCATAGTTTAGTTAGTGGTAAATATAGTAATAAGAGTAAGCATGCATGGTAATAAATTAAGTACATATGTTCTGTTAATGTTGATGGTATGTTAAACAATATAGATTAAAAAATGTAAATGTTTTTCATCCTTTTGACATAAATTGTTGTTGTATTGTATGTTGTTAATTTTTTTAATTGTAATTGTAATTAATTTTCATGCTCTTTAGCGTTTAAGTTAGGGTAAAATCTATTTTGTGAAAAAAATTGGAACTGTAAAGTTTTTTGTTTTGGAAATGGTTCTGCTTTTAACATTTTTGTAAACTGCAAAGTTTTTTGTTTTAGATAATTTCATAGCTTTTTGGAGGGTGCCCTGGTGGAAGGGGGTGGTTGGGAACCTGTACCCCAGTTCTCCTGGAAGGGAACCCTTTAGGGTAGTGAAGCGCAAGGGAAGGTCCTTTGCACAGTGGTGCTGTCCACAGTGCAGAAGACTGGACAGGCTTAGTCTCCATATAAGGGGGAAGGGAGCTGCTAGTTACACAACTTAAAATTTTGACTTCTCTGGAAGTACCCTTGTACAGCAGTGCTGGCCGGATGGAGAGTCACAGATATTTTATTCTCTCTCCCCCGGCAGCAGCATCGTGCAAAAGACCTATGACACATTGTATTATCTAATGATTCATTGTATCACGCACACATTGATACATTGGGTGTTTTTACACACACATTTCTCCTGCATGTTTGCTGTTACATCCTGAACTTTATGTGTATCTAAATCACTCACCCAGATCTTAAACTTCCGGCTCTTTAAACTTCTGCATAGAAGTCTCCCAGAACCTTTGTGTATAAAAAGTTCTCCTGGTAAACTGCTTTGCTCCAGGCAGCTGTGGTCACTTGGTTTCCATGGCAGACTGTCACGTCTACAGCTGCGGCTACTTTAGGCTGCTTCAGGGCAGTGTTTGTGTGAATAATGCATCCAGGAACTGCCTCAGGGCAGTGTGTGTGTGAAAAAATGCATCCGGAACTTACTTGTGGACTTGTAAACCCAGAAGACTGAAAAATCTGGAACTTTAAGGTGTGTGTAAAAATGCCCATTGTGTCAATATAGAACATAATGTATCAAATACTGGTGTTAGAACAATATTTTAGTCACGCTACTTTCAAAATTGACTATGCTTTCATCTGCAGTCTCCCTCCTTTGTTTTTATATAATACGGAGTAATATTCTCATGCAGATGCTTGAGGGTAATTCAGCCTCAGTGTAGATTTTCCTCCCCACACTCCCAGGGAAAAATTGAAAGCTACAGCTCTCTGGAGCTGGCACAAACGCACCTCTCTCACAAACATCTAGACAGACAGTCAGACCTACCTCTCTCACACACAGAGACATCCATACTGACACCTCTCTCTCTCTCTCTCTCTCTCTCTCTCTCTCTCTCTCACCCCCCACACACCCTTCTCTCATACACATACATACACACACACATACCTCTATCTCTCTCACACACACACACCCCTCTCTCATACACATACATACGCACACACACACATGCCTCTCTCACACCCATACAGACACCTCTCACATACATACANTCTCACACACACACACACACACACACACACACACACACACACACACACACACACACACACATCTCTCTCACACATACAAGCAAACAAAGAAACCCCTCTCTCACACAGAGACACTCTATATTTCCCCCTGGGGGATGGGGGGGGGGTGTCTCTGGGGTTTTAGCTTCCCCATGTTGACTGCAATGGCATGATTTATGATTCAACCCAGAGAGCATAAGCAGGGAGTGTGGAGCTCCCAGAAAGGCACCAGCTCAATGGGGGGAGGCAGGAGAGGGAGAAGGACCCACACAGGTCAAGCAGGGGAATGGGGTAGGTAAGGGAGAGCATCTCCTTTCTTGTCACCACCACCCCGGTGGGGGTGGGAGAATCCCATCCCAGAGCCTGTGGAGATCTGGCTCCTGCCCCGCAACTACAGAGATGTCCTCAGGGGCACTTGGGCAAACCCCTGTTCTACAGGAATCCTGCTCAGCTCAAGACCCAGAGCACAGATTGAAACTGACACAGGAGGCAATCCCTGTCTCTAAAGAAATCAATAAGCTGCCCAGCTGAGCTCAAGTCCCAGAGCACACTTTGAAACTGACATAGGAGGCAATCTCTGCCTCAAAGAAATCAACAAGCTGCCCCGCTTAGCTCAAGTCAAGCTCACCAGGCTCCGAGAAGCATACACACTACTGCACATGCACAAGCCAGCAAAATGGATTTTTCAAATGTTTAATAACTTGGATTTGGCTGCACCAAGCACTATTATAGTACACTAGCACTTGGTGGCCAACTCAGGTTCCAAGACTATGAAGTCTCGGGTCTCAGCTCATCAGGGAGAGGAGATATCGATGGTTCAAAATTGTCAGTATGCAGTGCATTTTGACCACTAGCAATTAACTTTTAAACAGTTATAACTTCAAATTTTGCATGTATGGGTGTTTTCAGATGTGACGGGGCCAATTGGCCCCGTCACAAAATCAATGAAATGATCCCCCGCCGGGATGACACGTAACACCCTAATAGATGTTCCGGGGGATCCCGGTGGGGAATTGGGGAGGGGGCGGGGCTGCGTGGCGCAACGTATGGCCGCATGGCCCCTCCCCCTCCCCGCTGCCCGCCCTCTGGGGAGACGGGTGGCCGCCGCGGCCAATGCCGCTGCAGCGCCCACCCGCTATGGCCACGGGCCGGAATCCCTGTGGGGATTCCAGCCCATGTCTGCTGTCCAGACATGATGGCGGGGGTCACCACGGCCTGGAATCGGATTGAACACGTGATGGTCTCCGGCCCGGCCGCTTCGGCCGCTCGCATGGTGAATCTGATTCCACGCCGTGGTAACAGCTGGGGGGAACATCCGTTCCCCCCAACAGATGTTACGTGGTCCAAGCCACCACAAGGAATTGACTGTGGTGGACATTGACCACGTAACATCTGAAAATACCCTATGACAGTCCCCACAAATATAAGCCATGGATAAATTTTCAGAATGGTAGCTCAAGCGGTTTCCTCAATATCAGGGTCACTAGCAATTAACTTTTAAACAGTTTGTGACGGGCCCGGCCCTGGTGGAGCACTGGAACCGGAGGAAGAGCCCGGCGACCCCCGGGAGGCGGACGGAGCTGACCCGCCACCGGCGGTGTCACTGGCACTGTCGGGAGACGCGGAGGAGGAGGCGGGGGCCGGGAAGCAACTGAGCACTAGGACCCGCCGGGACGCCGCTGAGAGGGAAGCTGCTGCACTTCCGGGTTTCCCGGAAGACTGGAACGCGCCAGAGACAGGCATCGACGCCGAAGAGGGGACGTCATCAGAGGACGCCCTTCCCTGGGCGGAGAGAACGAGCCGCACCTGCGCGAGAGGCGGGTAAGACCTGAAAAGAGGCCCGGGCGAGCCAGATCGGGGGAGCGCGTGGTGAGAGGACGACCCAGAGACCACCTACCCTGACTGGTGGCAGGAACTGTGAGGCCGGGACATGGGGGTGTCAGAGGGGAAGGAGGGGAAAGGAGAAGAAGGGGGGGCAGGCACTCGGGGGAGCGGGAGGGCCATTAGATATGCGCCACGGCCTGTGGAAACACCCCTGCAAGAGGGCAGGGTAGTGTCCCTGATCCTCGGGGGGGCGCACCGGAGAATAAGGGGGGCTCCCCACCCGGCCGGCCCCAAATCTGGAAGCCGGCCGGGCACAGATATAGGGGGCCACGTACACAGTTATAACTTCAAATTTTGCATGTATGACAGTCCCCACAAATATAAGCTATGGATACATTTTCAGAATGGTAGCTCAAGCGGTTTCGTCAATATCAGGGCTTCAGCAGTCCCTTGTTTATAATGGAGAGCGGTTCTACCTTTAACTTACTTCCTGCTGCCGCAGCAAGTAAATATAACTATTGTATGTTTATATGGTGGTTGTGGGTTTTTCCCCCAAAATAATTTCTGTGGTACTCAGATTTTGGATAATTGTTATTATACTTATGCATTAGAACCGAGAAAATAATGAAAACAGCCCTCCTCCCAGGTTACCTTGACCAATTCTTCGTACATGTTGAAATGGTAAGTCAATAAATTACTGAGACAAAGAACTGTAAAATGCATCTATTTTATTTATTTATTTATTTTACAAATTTATACCCCGCCCCTCC
>QEPC01001504.1:422603-444188 GCA_003113815.1 Sphenodon punctatus
GGCCATGTCTGTGTCCCGCCCCTGCCCGGTGGCTTCTGGGAGTTTTGACCACGGCTGGGGATCGGCGTCACGTCTGTTTCACTGCCCCAATCCGTGATGTGTCGGCCCGATTCCCGGCCATGGTCCCGGTCCCGTCACATCTGTTCGGGGCTTTTATTCGCCCTGGGGCGTGGTTGTTTTGTTCGCCCCCACCTGGAATCGAGTGTGGTGAACCGCCCTGCCGTAACGTCGGAAAACACCCTGTGTGCCCTTTAAATCTCCCTCTTAGGCCTGTGTTGTCGCTCGTTGCCTAGCAGCGACGCTGCATGATTTGTCCCCAACTGGGAATCATTTCCTTTTATTCCCGCCGGTGTTTGCCGGCCAGACGTTACTTTTTGTTGGTTCCCGTCGGGAATCTCTTTGACCATGCTTTCGGAGATTGCCCGGCAGGGAGCCCCGGAAGCGTGGTTGAAATTGGCCCCATGTGTGTATTGACCGTGGTGAACATCTGGCAGCTGCCGAACAGACATTCAGGGTGCTTTGGCCCCGCCGCAGGATTGACCATGGTTCACTGTGATTGAGAGTGATCTCGTAACGTCTGAAAATACCCGAGATCACGCTCAAGCACAGACAATACCCTGTGGTGGGGAATGGTCCCATAACGTCTGTTGTGATCCCTGACAGATGTTCACCACAGTGAACCACCAGTGGGGATCAAAATAACCATGCTTTTGAGAATGGTCCGGGAACCATCTCCGAAAGCATGGTCAAAGTGATTCCCGCCAGGGCTGAACGCCCGGCAGGAATCACTTTTTGCCCCCAACAGACGTGACGTTACCACGCTCAACCATGGCAGGATTCACCGTGGTTGAGTGTGGTAACGTTTTGTCTGGCCCCTGACCACTTCCCAGAATCGGCAGCCATGCTCACCGCTGATTCCGGGCTGTGATCAATACCCTGAAAGCGTGGGGGGGCGGGGCTGTGCGGCCGCACGTTGTGCTGCGCACCCCCCCTCCCCAATTCCCCAGCGTAATCTGCTGGCTCGTCTGTTGATGGGCCAGTCTGATTCTGCCGGGGAATCATTTGGGTGATTCCGTGACGGGGCCAATCTGGCCACCGTCACGTCTGAAATCACCCACAGTCTGTAGTGCATCACCCATGATCAATTAAAGACAACCTTTATTCAGCACAATCTAACAGGAAAACCTATTGATTTTTCTGATTAATAGTTTTTGTAACTCTACAGTTGTTACCATCGCATTAATGTTTTAACTGAAATGAAGAGAGATTAATCACTTGTTGCTATAGAGGTCAATCCTGTAAGATGCTGAACAATCTAGTACGACACGTAAGCATGTGCTTCAACCACAAGAGCAGTCCCATGGATCAAACTGTTTGTATGTATAAAGATTAACCTAATTTAAACCTTTCTGGAAATTCAAGAAAGTTTGATCAACATTTTTAAAATTTAATTTCATTTGTAAATATCAGTCCTCTTTCTGGTAACTTTAGGCAAAACCATAGATTGATAATAGAAGGTTCCTGTAATACTATATATAGACAGTAGGTGTGACTTTTCAAGGCACGCAATTTGAATCTTATTTTTCACCAATAGGAATCATGAACCAAGACTCTGATCCTCCAAACATTTATGCACATCAGTAGTTTTACAAATACGAACAGTTTATTTAAGCAAATGGGATTATTCACGTGTCAAAGGTGCTCACATGGGTGTGAGAACTGGGACCAAAATCTGATGCTTGTCAGTGTTGAGGTTTTAAACTATAACTTACATTCTCCCACATAAGAAAAGGATCTGATATCTCTTAAACACACATTTAAGTACTGTGTTGAACTGGGATCTAAATGAGGACAGCTTAAATGCAGTTACTGGTTATTTCTATCAAGGTCTCTAAGATATATTTATGTATTTATCCCTTTTAAAAAGTTGTATTAAAACTTTAAAATAATACAAACATAATTATACTAATAATTATATATACAGACAAATATGTTAACATACAGAAAATTCCTCATACAACACTAAGAAAATAGAAAACAAAAAAGAGAAAAGAAAAAAGAAACACAATTAAGGCCGCCCCAAGCTGCCAGTGTGCAGGAGGGGTGCAGAATATAAATATCTGTAATAAATAAATAAATATAAATAAATTCTTGAGATTCCCCTGAATAGGAGAGGGAAGAGAAACCATAAAGACCAGATTAGCCTTGCACCTTATAGTGGGGAAGTGTGGCGGCTCAGCTCACGCACCCCCCTTATCAGAAGAACAGAAAAGGAAACAATGTGGAGCAACCTTACTCCTTATAGGGGGGAAGTGTGGTGGCTGGGCTCACAAACCCCACCCGTCCAGCAACTTAGGCTCACACACCTTTAAGGATCAGCCTTGCACCTTATGAGGGAGATAATGGGTATTTTCAGACGCTACGGTACCACACTCAACCACGGTGAATCCCCCGTGGTGGTGGATGGTCCCATAACATGTGTTTGCGCACTGCCAGATGTTCACCATGGTGAACCACCGGCGGTGAGCAAAATAACCACACTTTCGAGGATGGTCCGGGCATCATCTATGAAAGCGTGGTCAAAGTGATTCCCGCCGGGAGTGAACACCCGGTGGGAATCACTTTTTGCCGCAACAGACGTGACATTACCACATTCAACCATGCCAGGATTCACCGTGGTTGAGCGTGGTAACGTCTCGTCTGGCCCCTGACCACGGTCCGGAATCGGCGGCCATGCTCGCCGCCAATTCCGGGCTGTGGACAATACCCTGGCAGGCGGGCGGCCTCGGGAGCATGGGGTTGGGGGCAGGGATGTGTGGCCACACGTTGCACCACACAGCCCCGCTCCCTCGCCAATTCCCCAGCAGAATCTGCCGGCTCGTCTGTTGATGGGCCATTCAGATTCCACCAGGGAATCAATAGGGTGATTCCGTGGCGGGGCCAATAGGGCCCTCATCATGTCTGAAATCACCCAATGTGGTGTCAAGGCTCATGCACTCTGCCTTTACCCACTATTCAATATTGGGGTAGTGGTACAACTCAAAGAGGGGGCAGCCTTGCAACAACTCAATGCTTTCCCCCTTCTCTTCGCCTTCTGTATATTACCTTCTCATTCCCTTCTCCTCCATAGAATCATCACTATGTTTTCTTTTCCTTTCTCCCCTTCCCCCTCTTTCCTTGTATTGATTTCTTCCCTCCCCCTGTCTTTAGATTGTAAACTCTCAGGCAGGGACCGTGTCTATCTTATTCTTTGTAAAGTGGCAGGTACATTGCTTGTGCTATATAAATGCTAATAAATAAAATAAAATAATAATAATAATAATAATAATAATAATAATAATTTCTAGAGAGCAATTGTGATTCCCTGTTGGTCCCAAAGGGAAGGGATGGAGACAGTGGGTATTTTCAGATGAATGCAAGGGTGCAACCCTGCAACTGCCCACTTGCAGGTGAGCCAGCATCCATTTTAAATGGGCCCAGTGGTTGCCAGGGTCCACAGTGCACACATGGCACCCATACCCGAACATGGCTTCATGGTCAGATCGCCTCAAATGCTATGACATTGCTGGGGCAATCCCTGGCCAAGAACAGGGCTACAGTGACCATTAGGGATTGGCGAATGCGGTTCGGAAGTTCGGAATTCGGTGCAAACTCAGCCTGTTCGGACGACCGAACCCTAATTCAAACATGAATGGAATGAATGGAACGAACTTCTGAACGTCGAACTGACTGAACAGTTCGGTCAGTTTGGATTGCTTTCAGGTGGCAAAAAAAATGTCACTGGAAGGTCAAACTTGACAGGGAGGGGTAGTCAGCTGAGAAGCATACTTCCAGGCACCACGGGTGGAGAGACTTGGAGCAGCAGCCAGCCTTCCCAATCACTATCCCTTTTCGCCCCAGACCACTGGCTTCACAGTCTGAGATTGGCCACAGGCTAGGCTGCATGGAGCCAATGGGGCTTGCGATGAGCCGGGCGCAGCAAGAAACAAAACTGTCTGCCTCCCCCCTTCCCAATACCTTCTGAGCTAGTCACTGTTCCTGAACAGCAGACGTTTCAGAAGGCTCCCTCTCTACCAGCAGTTTTTGTTCCTTCCTATTCCTAATCCATTGCCATCCTCCTCCTATTTCACCCATCCAACCCATTTACCTCCATATTATCATTTATTTAGATTATATTAGATAGATTTAGGTGTTATTTTTTGTTTTTACCCCTCCCTGTGTTCCCTGTGTTCAATCTTCCTGCTTCCCTCCTTTGAATCCTTTCCCTCTCCAATATATTCCATCCCAGATTCCCTTCCCCTGTTGTTTCATTTAGAGTAGGATTATTAGATTGATTAAAGTTTCATTTCAGTTTTGTACCCCTCCTTGTGTTGTTTGTGATTCCCCCATCCCAGATAGATAGATAGATAGATAGATAGATAGATAGATAGATAGATAGATAGATAGTTGTAGGAGTTAGCTTCATGATAGAGATAGCGTTAGTGATTTAGTTTTAGTGTTTGTAGGAATAGGCCTGTGTACTTATTAGATAAGCCATTTAGTTCATAGCATTTAGAATAGTTAATAGCAGTTAGATTTAGTGTAGATAGATAGATATAATATTAGATAAAAAAATTAAATTAAAAAACCAAATAAAAAACCAAAAAACCATATAAAACCAAATAAAAAAACCAAAAAACCATATAAAAAACAAAACCAAAAAACCATGTAAAAACATTTCCCCAACAGCCGAACCAGAACCAAACGGCCGAACTGAATGTCCAAACCCGAACCCGGCGAATTAACCGAACGGCCAAACCTGAACGGATTAACCGAACGCAGCCGAACCGAATGACTGAACCCGAACCGCAATCTCTTTGCCCATCCCTAGTGACCATTTTCCAAGCAGACGGATGGCAGGCTCACCTCGGGCCACTGCCCCGGGGTTGGGTTGCCCATGCTTCAGGGCATTTCAGAGCACTCCCAGCAGGGCAGCCTCGGAGCAGGGACAGCCTGCCCTGCCTCTGCTCCATCTCCACATCTGGAGGGTCGCCTTTAAACAGATGGCCCACCCAGGGGTGAGGCTGGGGAGAGGTGGGGTAGGTATCTGTGCAAAGACACTCAAAGTAGTTCAAATCATATTCTTTTAATGGATCATCTGTTGTTGAGAATATGCAAAATTTTATTATACAGGCACTAGAGTGCCTGGATAGGCATCTTACATGCTCCATTATAAAGCATGAACATTCTATTCCTTATAAAATGGAGTTAATTCATGCTATCATTATGAAATTTTGCATGACTGAGAAGTTTAAACTATCCAAATTTCAGAGAAATCAAATTAAAAACAGCTAAGTTACAGTAGTTGAAAGAATGGAGTCTGAGGAGCAGTTTTTACATGTTTGCAACCATCTCCAATTGATCCGCCTTGAGTTCTTTCAGTTATGTGTGAGACGCTGACAGCATTTTAGAAAACTGAAGCCCGTGGGCTAGAGTTGCCGTGGCTTCATTTTTTAAAAAAAATTGCCCAGTACTTTTAAAGTTATAACATCTTGAAATTCCCATTTTATCATACAAAAAGAATGCAAAGCTGTACTTACGCAACATGTGCATAGTAGCACTTAGTCTATGGGATCATTTATAATGTCTCAGACATGCGCAGTAGGCTCTGCTGGACAGCAGAAAGCAGCAGATCAACTCTGACATCAGGAGGGAACATGGCAGGGTTTTCATAGCTCAAGAGTTTTAAAGACAGGTTGAGTGGGGTAGTTTAGGGGAGCAGGTGGGATGAGGGCATGTGTGGGGGAAATAGGTGTAGGTTGGATTGGGTGGGGAGGAGGAGAGGGCTTCATGCACTTCCCCACTCCTGCTCTGACCCCCACCCCACTACAACTTCTAGCCCCCTGTGCATATTCCACTTCTGCCGCACTGACCCCCACACACCACACTCTGACTCACAGCCCCCCCATGCACATCTCCCACCTACACACTGACCCCAGACTGAGGTGATGTTGGTGGGAAGGAACAGCCAATATGAGGATGCTCTTACCTCCCTCAGGCCCCCAAATGTGGATGGGGTCTGGGTGGAGGTAGTGGGTCAGGTAAAGAACTTGGGCACCATTTTCAACCACTCTCTGTCCATGAAAGCCCAGGTGTTGGATGTGGTTTGGAAATGCTTTTTTCAACTATGCAATCTGTGTAAGTTACACCCTTATTTATCCCAGGCTGACCTTGCCACAGTCACCCATGCCCTCGTGACTACAAGGCTTGATTTTTATAATTCCCTCTTCTACTGGCTACTGGCAGTGCTTATCTGACACTTACAGCTTGTTCAGAACGTGGCAGCTGTTATCATAACACCTGTCCTATGTTTTCTGCATTGGCTGCCTGTGGAGCAATGGATTGAGTTTAAGGTTGCACTGCTGGTTTTTAGGGACCTGAATTGTTTAAGCCCTGGCTATATTCAAGACCTATTTCTGGAGTCTCACACCAATGGCTATCTGTGCTCAGGAATCACCTGCTGTTTGGGGGTCCCACCATCATGCCTTAAGTTAGTGGGTGATTGGGCTTTTTGCTGTGGTGGGCCCCTCAGTGTGCAACTTGCTCCCTCTGGATGTCCATCTCAGTTCCTCCATCCTTACCTTTAAAAAGCACCTGAAAACATATTTATTTCCTTTTAGGATCCACGGTTAGCTCCCTCAGTTGTACTCTGTCCTCCCTTTTTCCTTCTCCTATTTTAAAGTATTTTATTATTATTTTAAATTGTCTTGAATTTTTAAAATTGTTTTAGAGCGCATCACAGAGTATAAAACAATATGAGTGCCATGTAAATAAAAGTATTTTAATAATCATACTAATCATAATTGTATTATTAATTATTATTATTATTATTATTATTATTTCAAAACACAGAGCCTAGGGGAAGGGGAATGGAGGCAGGGTGTATTAAAGCCAGTCCTTAGGGCTCCATTTGAGACTAAGTCCCTGGGCATGCTCACTGAGGACTGACATGACTGTGAACGGCTAAGTCCCAAACATACTCAGAGGGAACTAGATTAGGTTCCCTCTGAACTTGGCAGGCCAGCTGCCTGGGTGTGGCCGGAAGAAGGACATCTCCTAAAAACTCTCTTGGGAGGAGGCATGCTAGCGATTCAGGGAGGGTTGCCTGCACTGATGCGGGTCGTGTTGGAGTCCTGAGGACTGTGCCTGGCTGGCCAGAGTAATAATTGATGAGGGTTGTCAGAGGGTTGTGTCTGGCCTAAAGAGACTGTATATGATATGGACTATGTATATATGCTAGACAGACTATATATGGTGTAGAACTGTTGATAACTGAGAGACTATATTGCTAGAAGGATATCCCATTGCAAGAATAAAGCTGATTTGCTTAACAGTAACAGATACAGTAACAGTGAGGTAAATTCGCTGGAAAACATGGCTGTTAGGAGTTGGTCCTGCAGGGCCCTGTTACAGTCGCCATCTTTATTTATTTCTACATGCAAGAACAAAGATCACTATGGCATCTGTTACAGTATTCTATGCCTTCAGGGCCCCTGTGATTTAACGGCTATATTATGTCAGTGGATGGCATCAGTAAGATTTGTAATGGAGCATGAAAAACAGAAAATGTATTTTTCAAAAACAAAACAAAAACAGTTAGTGTTTTTAGGTGGTGCTTGCTGCAGGGGCGTGCCTGGAGGCCCCTTAGTTCTATCCAGCAGACCGGCTGAGCAAAGGTGTGGGCGGAGCCAGCTGACAGCGCCGGGGCATATCTAGCCCGGCTCGGTGAAGGCGGCGCCGGAGGCGTGCCTAAGGGCAGCGCGTGCAAGGATGCACCCTTGTGCGCGCGGCCTTAGGCGCCGGCCAGAGTGCCAGGAGGTTGCGTCGCTGGGACGTTACCTGCTCCCCCCTTCTTTTGGTGCATTGCTCTTTAGATCTCTAATATGGCCTCTAACAAGAGGTCTCACTCAGAGCCTTCGGCCGCTTCCCCGCCAGACCTTGGGAAACTCCAGAAACAACGTAGGTTGGAATCGTACTTTCCGGTCAGATCAACGAGACCCCCCGAGGCAGCGGACATTATTTCAGAGGCCTCCTTTTGCCAACAGATTGTCAGGTTGCCTGCTGAAAACTCCCCCGTAATTGCTCGCCACTTAACACCTACTAGTACTCCGAAAGGAGGTTTTTTGACTTCACAACAAGGGGTTAACCTGAACTTGAATTCTAGTTACCGCAATAGTTTCCTGACAGATTTTCTCTCTACCCATGTCCAGGTTACAGCCGAGTCTATAAAATTCATGTGTACTCAGGTCCAACAAATTCATGATAAATTAGATAGGCTGGGCCTGCCAGTTAGGGCTACCCAGAGTAAAATCACTGGGGAGGGCACGCGCTTGTTGTTGGGGACAATGGTGAATTTTTCAGGGGATATGGTAGTTCCCCCAGGCGGCCAAATGCCAAGGAAAGTGGTAAAAATAGGAAAGCCAGAGGGGAGTGAGAGATTTAATCTTACCCCAGTGACGCAGTTTTCCAGTCCAACTAATCAGATAGTCACATATAGTCCTCTGCCACTTAACTTAATTGTTACCATATTGCCTTTACATGGTAGCCACCCTCCGCTCTGGCTCACTCCATTAGATGCCGCGGAACACCTTAGAATACTGTTGAACTTTCCGGTAATGAGATATATTCTGATTACTAGGCATTATATACAGTCGGTGGATTCGTTGTCAACAGCTCAGGATAGACAGGTAGTGAACATCACTTTTATGGTCCCCGAAATTGTGCTGGCCATTTGGGAGGCCAGACAATCTCTGGAAGAACGCTCAGTCTTCCTAGCAAGGGCTTTTGAATCTAGTGCGGGCTGCCTGGTCCAGAGGGGGAAGGAAATAACGCAAGACCCCAGGATAGTACAGAGGTCAGCGGATGAGGTTCAGCCTAATCGGGGGTCATCAGTGCCCCGGGCGCAAGAGGGCCATCAGGTGCACCGGGGTGGGTCTCCCCTGATTTTAAACTCGCCGCCGAACTGTCAGAAAAAAATCTGCTCTTTGCACCGCAGGTAGCGGAAGGTCCTTTGAGGGTTCCTAGGGATCCCAATGGCCAGCAGCCGGTGCCTCTTCCTCTGGGTTCTTCTGTCCTAAAACATCCTAGAGGTTGTCGGGGAGCGCCTCTTTTAAAGGAGACTCCTGAGGGCCTGGCGGTTGGCATGCTTACCAAGCTCGACTCCTTATGCGTACAACTGGGGGGAAAAAAAACTAGTCCCCAGCGTGCGGAAATCAGAGTTCAATCAATCTTAGGAGGTAAAATTACTACCCCCGCCCCGAGGACGGGGCTGTTGAAACATCCCCAGAATAAACACTCAGTGCCGGCACTGGGGACAACAGAAGAAAACCTGATTGACTATGGGTGGGAGGAAAACGTTGTGGTACACAAAAAGGTTAGCGATACTTTATTACTCCCCTCCGGAGTGATTAAGGGTATGGTCATAAAGGAGGGCATAACAGATTCCTATTTAATGGAAGGAGCAGCGAGTAGGGGGGGTGATGAAGCTCAAGTACATCACATGGAAAGCCCAATGGGTGAGCCAATACCAGGGACTGCCAGGCAGAAATCTAACTCCCAATCTGTATTATTTATCGATACTGCAAGTAATAGTCATAACACGGTTGTCGATGTAGTAACTCGGCCCTCCCCCTCCTATTCCCAGTTTAGTATAACATGACAGTTACCAAACGTAACACAAAAAATTGCTTCCTGGAACATTGCGGGGTGGAGAGCACGGCTTTTGGACGATGATTTTGTCCGGTTTCTACATGCTCAGGACATTTGTTTATTGCAGGAAACATGGGCGCGGGAGGATCTACAGATGGCAAGCATGCGAATTCATTCAGTAGCGGCTTCCTCTGTTAAAGATTTCGGGAGGGCTAGCGAGGGCTTGGCCCTGGTGTCCCCCAGCTCCTCCAATTTGATTTCTTTTAAATTAATAAATAGTTTTAAATCATACCTTGCTTTGTACCATTGCGTGTTTCGGGGGGGTAGTGAACTATTAATTGGGAACGTCTATATTCCTCCCTCTTCTTCCAGCTTTTTCTCTTCAGAAATTTGGGTGGTGATTACGGGGGAAATTCAAATGGCGAGAGAAATGTACCCCGGTATAGTGGAAATTCTTGGTGGAGATTTCAACGCAAGGGTAGGGGAGTGGCAGGGTATTTCTATGGGAGGGGAAGATCGTAATTTTACTTTGATCCCCCCACGGAAAGCTCACGACAAAAGGGAAAACGCAAATGCCGGGGGTTTGAAACAACTTGTAAATAACCTGGAACTGGTGATCGTAAACGGAAGACTGGAGGGCGATAGGGATGGTGGTTACACCTTCCATTCGGCTCTTGGGTCTAGTACCATCGACTATTTTTTGGTGTCCCCCTCTTTTCTGCCAAGAGTACTGAGAATGGAAATTCAGCCCAGCTCTGAGACAAATCACTCTGCTTTGACACTATTGTGTGGTCAGTCTCACATGCCGCAGGAGGAACTGTGCGTGATGCCAGCCCAGGATTCTGGCCCCGTCTACAGGAGGGTGCATTGGACAAAGCATTTAGCCCTATTATTTGCCGACCTGGCTGTAGGATTCGATCTGAACGACTTGATTCGTCAGATCGGTGTGGGGCTTTTAGATGCAGGAGAGGGACTTGAGAGGGTCCTGGATTATTTACATCCAATCCTGATCCCGGGGAGAGGCACTCAGACTCGCCGTAAGAATACCCGGGGTTGGTTTGATGCAGAGTGTCACTCTTGCCGCCAAAGGTTGAGGAGGTCTGCACGCCATTTGAAAATGTATCCGTCTTCTATAGCCAGGAGATCTTGGCTGGATACCCGTTTTCAATATCGCCACCTCTTAGATATGAAGAGGCGGCAGTTTCAGAGGTTGTTATGGACCCGGCTTGGAAGGGCTGTGGGCGGTGGAAATTCAAAACAATTCTGGGGTGTGTTTCGGCAGTTGAGGACTGAGGGGTTGCCCACGGTTGCCATCGAAATCTCGCCGGCTAGATGGGAGAGATTTTACGAAGGTGTGTTTGCAGCTTCGTTCTCTCTCATCCCATCTATCTCCTTAGAGGAATCTGATACATTCCCGCTCTGGCCCCCAGTCCAGGAGGAGGAGGTCAGGGACCTGATTATTCATCTTAAAGGGGGGAAAGCCCCGGGCTCAGATGCGGTCTCGCCCGAACTTCTGAAAGAAGCACCAGATTGGTGGGCAAAGCTGCTGGCGCCAGTATTTTCCTCAATAAATGCTTCTGGTAAGGTCCCAAAAGCATGGCTCAATAGTATTATAGTGCCTATTTATAAGAATGGTGACCGAGAGGCCCCTGAGTGTTATCGACCAATTAGATTACTTAGTGTTTTGGGGAAGCTGTACACAAAACTACTGCTTTCAAGGCTTCAGGAATGGCTTGAGGGAAAACAAATACTGAGACCAGAGCAAATAGGTTTCCAGAAATCTCGTTCCACAGTAGACCATATATTGGTACTTACCCATCTGACAAGGAAGCTTCTGAGCCAGGGTAAAAAAGCATATTTATGCTTTCTGGATTTAAAAATGGCCTTTGATTCAGTACACAGGGAGCGGCTGTGGGTAAAGCTGAAGAACCTTAACATGGAACCTAGATTGCTTTTTTTGCTAAGGAAGCTACACGAAAATAATACCCTACAGGTTAAGTGTTCTAGGGAGGGTTTACTATCTCGGAGGGTGGTGGTGAATAAAGGCGTCAGGCAGGGTTGCCTGTTGGAGCCGGTGCTCTTCAACATCTTCTTGAACGACCTTCCACCCTTCCTCGCGGAAACAGACTCTCATTCCCCCCGTATTAATGGGAAGCAGATAACATCTCTTCTCTATGCCGATGATACGGCACTGATATCCCACTCAGTGGTAGGCTTACGTCGTGTAATGGACAGGTCCGGTGCGTATTGTGCTAGAGAAGGCCTTAGCATTAACTATCAAAAGACCAAGGTGCTGATTGTTAGTCGGGGGAGACCAAGTAAAACTCATAAATGGCAGGTAAATAATCAATGGGTTGATCAGGTCTCGCAATTTAAATATCTCGGAGTGATCCTTTCTAATGCCCCCTCTTGGAGGGCACAGTGGATCCAGGCCAAAGTATGGGCCAGGCAAGCAGCCGGTGCCATCCGTGGGTTTTACTTTGGGAAGGGAGGCAAACTGCTCCTACCGGCGCTTAGACTATTCCGAGCCACAGTGATTACCCAATTATTGTATGGCTTTGCTATTTGGGGGGTGGAATTTGTGGGGCAGTTAGAGCCCTTGCAAAATAGCTTCTTGAGAGCCATTCTGGGGGTTCCTAGGAGTACCCCCCAGATTTTCTTGCGCTTAGAGACTAGCTCCCCCCCAATTAGCCTCTTTGCCTCTCAGACAATAATAAAATTCTGGTTAAGGGTGGTATCTTTGCCATCGAATGAGAACTCTCTGCTAAAAGAGATCTTGGCTGAGGGCTTGTCCCCCTCCTGGCTGGCCAGAGTGGACAGTATTTTGGGGAACCTGGGGTTTTCACGAGACTCTCTGGTTACCTTGGGACCCAAATGTGCTATGCACCTTGTTAAACAGCGAATGGAGGACCAGCAATTACAGGAGAATTCTGAAATGCTTTATTTGCAAAGGGTAAACCCCTTGTATAGGCCCCCTTTAGTCCAGACACTTGAAACCAGTTACCTGGCAGTGTGGCCTAGTTTCCAACTAAGAAGTGCCTTTACTCATCTCCGTTTTGGAGTTTTTCCCTCGGCGGTCCTGGAAGGACGCTATCATAGGGTACCTTGGCAGGAGAGAAGATGCACCGCTTGTGCGCTGCAGGAGTTGGACACCATTAGTCATATTTTGTTTGCGTGCCCCAGTTATAAGGTTTTGAGATGTAGTTTTCTCTTGAGTCTTGAGGAAGTGTTTGCGTCTGCACCCCAGCATGGGAGGTTCAATTTATGTTTAAATTTTAGGGCATCGGTTTTGACCCTGAAGGTGGCCATTTTTGGCTATCAGGTATGGTGCCAAAAGAAAAATCAGATGGCAGATGAATTTTTGGAAATAGGACTGCTTCGTCAGTAGGCAAGGCTGGTAAAATGGGTATACTGAAAATGTTACTGTAGTTTTGGAGGATGGAAGCTTTGGGGTATTCAGGGCCGGACTGCGATGTTGACCAACAGTATAAATGGCTAAGAGGTAGGGTGGCAGTATTTGTTGTTTTGCTGTAGTCGGTATTGGGTTTTTGGAGTTTATTGGTGTTCTATGCAGTGTTTAATTCCCCCTCCCTTTTGCTTTTTTTTTTGTATTTAAATGTACAGTTTTAATTTGTTTGGAAACGCTTATAGTGTATTGTATATTGTACATGGTACATAGTGATATTATGCCAATGACTATTGGTCATGGCAAATAAAATAAAATAAAATAAAATAAAAAAAATAAAATAAATAAATAGTGTTTTTAGGTGTTAACAAGCAAGAGGTCAGCCCACACCAGCCCACACCAGGTGGGTGTCCCCATGCCATTTATTAGGTGTTCATCTCCACCAGCCACATTGCTTCCACCTACCAGACCTGCATGCCAGTCTAATAAATGGGAAGTCCCCTGCATGTATTTCATGCGCATGGAGGCAGACCCAATTGCAGCACCAGTGAGAGCAAGAGTGGAGAGAGGGGCAGGAAATGGTCACAGAGAAGGCGGAGCCTGCCATGTGGGATAAATACGAGCTAATGTGTGCCAATGTATCTGCGTCCCTCAATTAGGCTGTATTCAGTGTCTCAGTGCATACAGGTCCTCCAACACCATGGAGTTGAGGATGGAAATCCTAGATAAATCGATAGGAATGTGCGAACAGAACGCGGTTCAGATGTTCGGACATTCAGTTGTTAGGTTCGAAACCCAAGTTCGGGTTTGATTGTTCGGTTCGGCGGAGTTCGGTTCAGCCGAACACCAGAAAATAGCGCTATCGATACCGAAATCAATTTTTTTTTTTTGTATCAGTATCATTTGGCCCTGAAACCACCCCTGGTCTCCACCTCTGGTGCCAGGAAGTCTGCTCCTCAACTGCCTCCCCCTTCCAGACATGTTTTTCCCACCCAAAGTCACGTTTTTCCCACCCCCGAACTCATCCGAACTCATCTGAACTTTTCTGAACTGTTCGGCCATTCGAACGTTCGGCCATCTGAACAGGCCGAGTTCGGCCCGAACTCCAAACATCCGAACTGCGTTCACACATCCCTAGAATCCGAGGAGCGACCATTTCCTGCCCCTCTCTCCACTCTTGCTCTCACTGGTGCTGCAAGTGGAGGCTGCCCCAAGTGCATGAAATACACGCGGGGGACTTCCCATTTATTAGGCTGGACATGATAAACATGTGAGGGGAGACTGCATGGACTGAACTCAGACTGCCGTACGATATCAAGTGCACATCACTGCATCTGTTCCAGTAGTGCATTTATCTTGGTATGCAGTTCAATCACAAACACAGTGTTCCAACTCTAAGCTGATGACCATCAGAATTTGAAAATGGGATAGCATGCCTCAGTATCTCTGGTACAAAATATCTGTTGTAGAGAGATGCCATCAAAGGATGTGAAACAGAGAGTTCTAACAGAGAAAAATCCCCCAACTTTATAACCTTTCATCCAGAAGAAAGAATTGGGTCAGAGAGAAATCAAAGGGAGCGTACATAGTGGTATGTGAGAAGGGTATAACTAATAATGTTCCTGATTAAGTGAGATGTGAATTTGCAATAGAAAAGAAATAGCAAAAACCATCTAAACAGCACAAAACAGTATGTAAGAACACAGTGAGATGTACTAAATATACAGAAGCCAGTGTCATGCTTCAGTCAAGTCTTTTTCTTTCTTATAAAGAAAAAGAAAACTGAAAAAAGATGCCATATCTAGACTAGAGTAAGAAACTGAAGAGGAAACAAATTAATCTAGAGAGATGCAGGTAAATAGCTGTAGAGTTAGGCCCATATAAATATGAATAGCCATGGTCTCAATACTTAGGTCGTCTTCCCACAAGCTTCTTTTTGCTCCGTGGGAGCATGCACTATTCATATCTAGCGCAGTTCCTGTCTCATGGGAAAGTAAGAATTGTGGCTCTCCCGCTCTCAGGTTCGCGCAACTGACAGAGTAGGATTTCATTACTCCTGCTGTTCTCCTGAGGCAGTACAGCTACTCACTGTCCTTTATTCTGTTTTAATTGCTAATTGGCATTCAAGCCCACTGTAAACCCTTGGGCCAAGTATTTTAGGTGGGTTAGTGTTCCCATTGCTGTAATATCAAAGCATTTTGAAATCATAAATATATTTGTCATTACAATGCTGTAGGGAAGAGCTCTTATCCCCTTATACAGATTAAAAAATTAGATACATGGAAATGAAGGAATCCTCCATTATTTGAAGTCAGTGAGAGCTGAGCCATTCACATTCACTCTGAAGGCTTGAAAAATTCATGTGATGTGCTGGTGCAAGCGCCACTAAAATCAGCAGGGTTTGCCTTGACATGGGGCTTTTAGGATTGGAGTCTAAATGACTTGCCTGGGAGTTTTTGGTAAAGTAGTAGGAACTAACTATTATGGCGCCCAGTTCAGCAAAGGAGCCAAGCATATTCTTATAGCCTACTAAAGTTGTGGCTAAGAAATGTACTACTAGTGTTTTTTATTAGATCCATGCAACATTCTTCCCACTCATTTTATTTTTGCATAAACAGATTTTACAGACAGACAAAACTTTAGGGTAGTGATTATAGAGCTTGGAACGTTAAATTGTTTACTTAAAGAACACTGCCAGGTATCATTTGCCAGGAACTGAACATGGCACGTGTGTTTTCTTAAATTAATAAATACTTGCTAATCAGAGAAACTGACTTTTTATCAAAACGTAAAGCCATACATGACAGCTGGGCTGCCATATCCCAGGCTGGTCCAGGACTCAGCAGCACAAATGGACAGGGTGCACTCCCAGCGGAGCACAGAACAGACGTGTTTCCAGCTGAGCTGACAGCAGGGCAGCACAGTCCGGGGATGGGGAGAATGGGGAACATGCATCCGTCCATCCTTGCCCCCCATGCTGCACTCAGAGTCCCCCCATGACAGGCAGCCATGGCAGCTGGCCATGCTGGAGGCAGCCCAGGCCAGCCTCCCAGACTTGCAGGTTCCGGAACGGCCTGCTTTGCCCTGGTCGAGTGGGCCCTAGCCCGGGCTTTTACCTTGGCTGGCTGTGGAGTTGAGAGTCTGGGCTAGCAATAACATAACTCGAGATACATGAGCCTGCGGGGCAAATCGTGCCTAAGCAGGAAGCTGTCACGTCTAGTTTTACCCCTTGTTGTTTCCATGACTTAATAAGTAGAAATTGATTCGTCACCAAAGTGTTAGGAATAACAGATACCAGTAAGAGAATGACGGTGTGCTATTTTCTAGTTGTCATTCTAGATTGTTAATTTGATTTGAAGAGCCATTTGTACATAGCACCTTCTGTTTTCTCTTTCGCTTCAAGACACAGCACCAGTTTTATCCTTTCAGTTGTCAGATGCATCTGTGTATTTGCTTTGTTAACTCTTCTTATTTCATGTTTAATGAGCACAAACAACGTACTATACATGACACCTGAAAACTCCTTGATTCAGCAGTCCGTTCCTAATCAGCAAAGTGCCAACACATACGCACTCACACTCAACTTTAGGTGCATGCTTCAAACCTTCTGAATCCCCCTTTTGCCAACATACTGAAAATTCTTTTTCATGCATACATTGGATATAAGAAAATTTCAGTTAGTGTCATTTCACCAGTTCACAAACAGAGTCTGGGACAATTTTACAGCAAGAAGTTATGGCTGAGTGCAAAATCTTTGCCTTCTTCCAATTCCCTTGGAACTGGGCATTTTATTCAGTTCAAACCAAAATCGGAACAAACGATTGCTCCAATCTTTCATTTCTGATTTCCAGAAAATATTAACACCATTTGCACATGCCCAAATGGATGGTTTTTGTTTGGTTTTAAAAAAATTTTCAACTGGGATACTGATTGGAAAAGATTCCCGTCAGAATTCTGGTCAAAATACCAGACAACTATTCTGTTTTCATGAAAATGTCCATGAAAATGGAACAGTTGTTCCAAACCACTTCTGCAAGAATTGTGCAACTACTGTAAAATTCTATTATTCTGTTTTAAGAACTGTTGAGCAATGGAATAGGTTGCCTAGGGTGTTCATGAAATCTCCATCCGTGGATGTTTTCAAAGATTGTCTGGACAAGCATCTATCTATGATGCCATAGGTCAGTGGTGGGGAAACTCTGGCCCATGGTCCTTTTATAGCCTTTGGCCAGCAACCAAATGACCCTCAGAGGCCACTGAATGCATCCCAGTAGCTGTGCTCCATTGCCAGCTGCCAGCAAAGCATTTCCAGCTTCCAGTCAAGAACTTCCAGGTCACCAGCCATGCCCCCTATGTAGGAGACATGACTCCGTACGTAGGTGGCCATGCCCCCTACATAGAAGACATGATCCCTTGTGTAGGCGACGTGACAGGGGACCATGTTCTCTAGGGTTGAAACTTGATTCTTCATTTCTCATGTTTCTCAATGAGAATCACAACTCTCCTCTCGTTCTTGCAAATGAAAAGAGATGGGAGTCAGCTGAATTGTCACTGAGAAAAGTAAGAATTTTGAAAAACAAAATACCCAGTGTTGATGCGAGGAGGGAAGGAGAGTGGGGAGGAAGCCACACTGTTCCCTACCCAACTTTCTTACCTTGTCTGGGGCTGGGAGCTATCTCTGTGAAGAAAGCTTTCCGATGGCAAATTTTCAGGAATGGGAGGGAGGAGAACCCGCCTCTTCCCTTCAGTTTCCCCCTTCCATCTGTTTCCAGCTCCAGATAAGGTAATTGCATGGGTAAACATGTGCAAATCAACTACAGTACTTCTCCCTGTTTCCAGATGGGATGGGAGATCTGAAGGGAAGAGGTGGAATCCGCACAGTTTTTCTGCCTTCTACTGGATGCTCAGACTCCTGCTAGCCAATAGAGTGCAGATCTGCTTCCTCCATCCTGCTTTCCCCCTCCCATCTGGAAAGGACTTCCAGATGGGAAGGGGGAAAGCTGAAGGGAAGAGGCAGGCTCAGTACAGCTTTTCATCATTCTATTGGCTGCTGATAGAATGCTAAGAATCCTGCTAGCCAATAGAATGTTAAGATATCAGCTACTCTGCCCCCTCCCTCTTGCTCTCCCCCTCCCCCCATTCCTGAAAATTTGCCTGAAGAAATATTTCCCCACTGAGATAGCTACCAGCCCCAGACAAAGTAAGAAAGCTGGGCAAGGAACAGTGTGGCTTCCTCCTCCCTCCCTCCTTAAATTTCTCCAGGCTGGGAGAGCAGGCTGGGCATGTGGTGGGAAAGGAGATGGGAGCGAGAAATCTTGTGAGAATCTGAATCAGGGTTGAGATGTCTACAAGGTCTCGACCCTGATTCAACATCCTCGCAAGATTTTTCATGAGAATATAACCTATTCTCATTTCAGACCTAATGTTCTCCTCCCCACAAGATGATCTGGCTCACGTACCCTGCTTGAAGGGGGTTGGGAATGGGGCAGCTATTGGGGTCGTGTTAGGTATGGGGAGGTTTGGTGAGGGGAAAAATAGACCATCAGGATTGTCGGGAGAGACATTTGGTGTTTGTTCCTGTGTCCTGTTCCCCCCCCCCCCCCAATCTCAGGATATTTGGGGACTATGGCCAGTAGGGACCCTGAGATGACATTGATGCTGATTCATGTGAGGTCAGTGTTGAATAAAACATGTATCATCCATTATTTGATTTGTGATGAGGCCACTGACCTCATATGCATCATGGAGTCCTGGATGGAACTCCAGGCCGGTATTGACCCAGGTGGTACTAGCTGGATACTCTGGCTGCATTCTCACCTGCAGTGGCAGCAACAGGAGGGACGAGGGAAGACGTGGCAGCACGAAGGAGCTGACTGATGGGAAAAGAGCTGGTGTGAATGGGGATCTGCCATGGCTTCTCTCGTGCATGTCAGGGTGCAAAATCCTGCCCTGACATGCGCAAGAGAAGCCACAGCAGATCTCCATTTGCACCGGCTCTTTTCCCGTTGGCTGGCTCCTCTGGGCTGCTGCATCTTCCCTCGCCCCTCCCACTGACGCCACCACCGCTGCAGGTGACAATGCAGACTCTGTGCAGCATCAGTCTAAGCTCGGGGAGAGGGGCAGAGAGGCTTTGATTTCTATGGGTGTGATTTGTAAAGACAGATTGGCCTTTTGGAGGCATCTGGTGCCTAACTCATCTGATATAGAGTGTTTCCATCTTGCTTTGGATTTGACTGGGGATAGACTGGGAAGCCTCTTGGTGTACCAACCATGCAGCTGCAGAACTGATTCCCTGACTGCTCTAGTCAAGCTAGTCTCAGAGGTGGTGTTGAAATCACACAGATTTATTGTCTTGGGTGATTTAAACATACACACTAAGGCTAGCCATTCAGGGGTGAAGCAGGTGTTCATGGTTGCCATGACAATCATGGGTCTATCCCAGATAATATCTGGCCTGACACATGAGGCAGGGCACACATTGCATTTGATTGTACCAGCCTGGATACAGGGGGTCCAATTATCAGGGGTGTTGTTACAACACCTATGTCATGGTCAGATCATTACCTTCGGAAGGCCCAGATCCCAGCCCTCCTATGCCCTCGACAGGGTGGTGGACCAGTTAGGTTGGTCTGCCCCTGGAAGCTAATGGATCCTATTAGTTTCCAGAATTCTCTGGGGGATTTGCCTACTGGACTTAGAGGCTACTCTGTCGATGACCCAGTCACCTTGTGGAATGGCATCTTGACATTGCACCCAGGTATTCACTTTCACTGCTGCGGCAGCATAGGTTCCACTGGTATACATAGGAACTGAAGCGGCTGAAGCAGAAGGGCAGGTTAGAATGCAGGCAGTTAGAGGAGGGGCTGTGCTGGTTGGGTGTATCATGGCATGGTAGTACTAGGAGATAAAGGGTATTTTCAGACATTACGAGATCACAGTCAACCACAGTCAATTCCCTGTGGTGGCTGCGATCACGTAACGTCTGTTGGGGGGAACGAATGTTCTCCCCCAGATGTTACCACAGCGGGGAATCACTTTCGCCACACGAGCGGCCGAAGCGGCGGGGCCGGCGGCGGTCGCATGGCGAAGGTGATTCCCCGCCGTGATGAACCATGCTGTCACTTCTGGATGGTGGCCACGGCCCAGAATCCCCGCAGGGATTCTGGCCCGTGGCCAAATCGGGCGAGCGCTGCAGCTGCATTGGCCACGGCAGCCGCCTATCTCCCCAGAGGGTGGACGGCGGGGTGCGTGGAGGGGGAGGGGCCGTGCGGCTGCACGTTGCACCGCGCGGCCCCGCCCCCTCCCCAATTCACCGCCGGCATCCCCCGGCATGTCTGTTAGGGCGTGACGGGGTCATCCTGGCGGAGGATTAATTTTTTGTTTTCATGATGGGGCCAATTGGCCCCGTCATGTCTGAAAACACCCTCAGAAGCAGGGTCCAGGTCTTACCAGTGTGCATTGTGCAGGGGGATGGCTGGGGAAGGTTGGAGAGATGGCCTGGCAAGTCCCAGTGGCTCTGCAAGTGGGTGGGGCCTGAGTCACATGTGAATAATGTAAACAGGTGAGCTGGCCTGCTCTGCTTCCTAGCCTTTCAGCCACCCTCATGTGCTCATGTGTTCATGCAGGCGCGGCTCCTCCTGCAGGGCGTTATGGGTATTGCCCCCCAAAGCCCTGCAGGGGGACCGCTGCGGCTTTAGTTTAAAAAATAAACAAAAAAAAACCCCGTGCTGCCATTTATGACAGCTACAGCAGCCTCTGAGCTGCTGCCGAGGCTGCTGTAGCTGTCACTGAACCTGTTCTCCCTTCGGGGACCCACACACTCCACTGGGAGAGGGAGTGGGTCCCCGAAGGGACAAAAAGGTTCAGCAGCTCAGCCGCCCAAAGCGTTTTCCTATGGAAAACGTGATTGGGGCGGCTGAACTCCTCCGTCCACAGCACGTATGGGACGTGCTGTGGAGGGAGGGGTTACAGCCTTCCATTGCGCTCAATGGGTGCAATGGAAGATCTCGCCAGGGCGGTTGGGCTGACAGCACTGGCGAGATAGCTTGGTCGGGGGACTGGGTAGGGAGCAGCGCGCGTGCGCGCGCTCCTCCCCGCTCAGTCTGAAAGCCCACGCGCCTTCCTTAAGTTCCCCGTGCTGCTGCTTCCCCCTGTGCTTCTGGGGGGAAGTGGCAAGGCTGCAGCATGCTCTTCAAGCCTTGAAGAGCATGCTGCTGCCTTGCCGCTCCCCCCCCCCCAGCAGCGCAGGAGAAAGCGGCAGCGCGGGGAACTAAGGGCTGTTTGTTTGTTTTTTAAATTGCACGCGCATCCTCCTGGCTCACTGGGGACATGTGGGCAATTTAAAAGAAAAAAAAACCTCCCGACTCCACCTAGCCTGATGGATCCTCCTGACCTGGTAGCGGCAGGTGAGCGCCGGTGCCTGGAGACAGCGGACTCAGCCCGCAAGGTGGTGAGTGAAGAGATTGCCCCCCACCCTCCCCCCACAGCCCCCT
>QEPC01001504.1:457271-489417 GCA_003113815.1 Sphenodon punctatus
GTGGGGGTTTGTTTGACCACGCTTCCCGGGACCTTCCCCCGGCTAGCCCGGGAAGCGTGGTTGAAACTGACCCCATGTGGGTATTGAGCGTGATGAACATCTGGCGCGCGCCGTTCAGACGTTCAGGGCCCTTTGGCCCCACGGGGAGGTTGAGCGTGGTTCAGTGTGGTTGAGCGTGATCTCGTAACGTCTGAAATCACCCATTCCCCCAGCTAGCCCGGGAAGCGTGGTTCAAATTGACCCCTTGTGCAGATTGACCGTGGCGAACATCTGGCGGCCGCCAAACAGACATTTGAGGCACAGTGACCACAGGTGGGTATTCACCATGGTTCACTGTGATCTCGTAACGTCTGAAAATACCCAATGATTCCCAGCCAGGGACAAAGCACTCAGCATCGTTGCCAGGCAACCAGCAACAACACAGACCGGGGAGGTAGGTTTAAAGGGCACATGACAGCAGCCGGGACGAGCTGCCCCGGCACCTTCCGGGTGCTTTGACCACGGCCCGGCCCAGAATGGATCATCCCTCCGGGGAATGGATAGGGTGTTTTCGGTACGGGGCCAACGGGCCCCGTAGCATCTGAAAACACCCATTGTTACCCATGGAAATACTATAGCAATATAGGCTGCTCACTGAAAATCAAATGTATAATGAATACAGTTTAAATGTTTATTGAATATAAGAAAGTTTGGTGATCAAATTTATCCTCATGAAAAATGACCATTTTATGAGAAGACATGATTAGCAATATTCTTTGGATAATGGATATTAAGAGGAGTGGAGATGGTCAGAATAAAGCTAGGTTTTTAGCATTTTAAAAGCCACTTCTGTGCAGGAATTCTGGAGCCATATTAATACTCCAGATTTGCTGCTTCCTTTCTTCTGGCCTGGATTCTGTTAGTAAGATGGGAAGAATCACTACTTTAAACTAAAAATCTCACCTAGAAAATCGCCTTACTGCAAGAGGGAAGGTTTGCAACGACTCAGGAGTTAATAAGGGATGTTTAATCCTGAACAAAGATGATCAGCCATTTCGAAGGGAGGCTTTCCATCCCAAAGAATAAAAATTGCCCTTCCCTTCTGACAAAAGCAATTCAGAACAATTAAAAGAAAATTCTGAGATCTATTTTAAGCAGGCTACTCCCCCACATTCATTAGCATAAAACTTCAAAGAATTAAAAAGAATTTCAACTTCCTAGTTAAAAAGGTTGATTAATTGATTATAGACTAATTCTTGCAGTGATGCCTCTAATTACCAAAATGACGTTGCTTTGCTAAGTGATTTTCAAATTACAAAGACTTGTCCTAGGTGATAATCATCTCATTATATTACAGCGCACAGGCACTACCGTGGTTGACTACCATGCTAGGATTAAAAGTAAAGAACAAGGTTCTCAAAATCCTTTTATACTCAGTGTGTATTAAGATTACAGTCACTACTTTAATTACATATTTTAAAGACTGCATCCAAAATGTGTCTTTTGTTTAAAAAGTGAGGTTCAAAGGAACTGGAAGCCCTCAATCGAAGAACAGTATTGTACAGGAAATTTAAAGTTTTAGTGAAGGAAATATATATGTAGAATAGCCTTCCCTGTGACACATGAGATGGGTACATATGAGTCCAGAAAGATGAAAGAACACTAAATACTGTCTTTAAATGTATGCATGTATGCATGTAGATGACGTAGCTCATACATAATACTGCAGAATCCAGACATAGGGTTTTAACAAATATGATGGTGTCCTGCTGTGGCCTGCTTTGGCCTAGGGGCCACTTTCATGTTTGTTAGGGGGCATCCAGATGTTTACCCTGGAGTTTCCCTGTGTGTGGTGTCAGCTAGCCCAGTCTGTGACTCTGGGAACCTCTGGAATTACAACCCAGGCTAGCTGTTACCACGTTCAGGGAAAGGCCTGCCTGACGGGACTACTGCGGGCTATCATGTGTGGTAGCCGGCTGTTCCCTGCCTTGTCCAGATTAGCTGCAAAGACGGGTGGCCATAGCAGCCATCATTGGCCACCATGGCTGCCTGTCATAGGGGGGACGGGGAGGTAGGCCACTGGGTGCAGCGTGGGAGTGGGGCATGCCGGCTGCACATTTGTGTGGTATCCCACCCCCGCTGGGTCTGGCTGCGTTAACATTTGTTCCACAGCCAGATCTGATCCTGACTGGGGTGTAAGCGGCACCTCAGGCTGAGTCAGTTCATGATGGCAGTCCTCCGCCATTTAGCATGGTTTCACCCATCGTGATCCAGAAATTTAAGTCATACAAGAATGGATTAACTAAAATTACCTCCATTTTTAAAAAATACATTTTGAAATATAAACTGCAAAAATTTAAAGGAGATCTTTGATAGCACAAGCAACACTCTCCAGACACTGAGAAAATCCCCCTACTTCAGGAGCTAGCTTTGGTAAAGAAGGCACTGACTGGCAGGGCCTGCATAGTGTCTTATCAATTCAGCTCAGATTGATGCCGTGAAAAACACTCATATAGTTCCAAGAGTTACTGAATTTCTATCCTTTTTATTCTGATCTCCGGAAGAAGTTTATCAGCCCATTAATTGCTGGTTTCCCTGGGAGATGTACAGATGTATACATGTGTTTTTTACTTGGGGATTGCAGTAAAGATGTAACAAGGACTGTGACCCTTTTTCTGTGGCTGGTACATAATGTCAAACTGAAATCTGCTATGTAGGTGGATGTCTCGATGGGGAGTATATTGCTCCTCCATGATGGTTTATATATGATTCTGTATATTTTATTTTATTCTGGTCCTTTTTATTTTATTAATTATTAATTATTATTATTATTATTATTATTATTATTATTATTGTAGTTTTTCTTTTTCTATATGCATTTTTTTTTGTGGTTATTGTTGTGTGGTTTTTTTTATATGGATTCTTGTTTCTCTCATTGCAATGACCATATTGGTTTCGCAATAAAGTATACTACTACTACTGCATTTCTAGATTATTTCTATTGTGTACCAAGCACCACATCCCCCAAGTTAGATTATTCAGGGTTGATCTTGAAGAGAGCTCCTTCACTCTGAACAGTCTGCCACATTAAGGTCACTTTAGCAAGGCTCTTTTCATTTCAGCAAGAAATCAAATCAGGGAAGAGTTAGGTGTCTTTGGTGCCATATTGCTTTATTTACAGAATTCTAGTTAAAAAATTGTTCCTATGAACAGGCAGTTCTATTGCTCCATAGTCCCACAAGTGCTGCTGGTAGTCACGTCTGTCTCTGCTGGGGTCACATACACAATACACATGCTGTTGGCTGAAGCATCTCTTGCCAGAGACTAAGCCGTGTTTTTCAGGTTAAAGCACAAACATCATATCATCCTTGTGTTTGCATGCCCAAACACCGGCTCTCAGACCATG
Organism: Sphenodon punctatus; assembly: GCA_003113815.1. Lineage (NCBI taxonomy): Eukaryota > Metazoa > Chordata > Lepidosauria > Sphenodontia > Sphenodontidae > Sphenodon > Sphenodon punctatus. The sequence continues at coordinate 460,657 of QEPC01001504.1, forward strand.
TGACTAAGGGCACTAAAATACCATTGAATGGTTGTCTAGCTGGGTACCTGACAGCATCTCAACTTGAACAGAGTGTCCTTCCTCCTATGTATTGTTAATGACTGTTAGACCAGGTTCTTTCAAAACTTTTGCCTAGTTTGCAAGACTGAGAGGAAATAAACAGTTACAAGGGTGTCTAACCCTTCCATTCTATGGTTGGAGGGATTGCAAAAAAAACCAGGCCCATGTGATAGTACTCGCAGGGGACTTACGCTAGGGGACTTTACTACAAACTGAAATACGTCATAAGTTTCTTTCTGTTCATTCACTTAGCAATGGTCCATTACAGTAGCACCAATATAAATTTAAAAAGCACCCCAGTGATTGCTTATATATGGTAGTTCTCATTCATATGAAGCACATTTTCAAATTGAATTTATACTTTACTATTTTGCACACTCTGAAAAAGACCAATGTTATTATATATTTGTGGTTCCCGAACTGTGATTTATAGATGGTCCCCAGAACTGGCTGCACTTACAGTAAGGAGTTCTGTTGACTGATTGTGGGGCTGTAGCCAGAGATGATCTCTGGGAATTAGGGAGGGCAGGCAATGACCATTATCTTCATGTGCTGCACATACAAATTATAGTTATACACCAACTCCTACCACATTCTTCTGGAAGATGGCACTTTGTGTGACCACAGCCAGCCTGAAACGAGCATGCACCGGGCTTCAGCCATCTTCAGCAACTGCATGGGTTATGAGAAATTTTGAGAGCTGATAGTTGTCCGTTGTCAAACAGTAGATGTATTCAACTGGAAAAGTTGTTTCTCTCTCCCAATCCCAAATGTTTGCTTTAGCTTAGTTCTCTATCTGTATTTACTTGTTGTTACTACTTCTTTTTTCTTGGTCTCTTTCACCAATGATTTTTACAGCTGTGTGCTTAAATGTCTGACATCTATGTTTTCCCCACCAACACCCAAGTTATTCTCTTCTATTCACTTCTACCCAAGTCACTACCTTCTCATATAATATATACCTTGCTCAGTCTATATTTATTTATTTATTTATTACCCAATTTTATATCCTGCCCTTCTGCAAAACAGCTCAGGGCAGCTTACAATTTAAAACAAAAATATAAAACATATAAAATACCAATCTAAAACCACTTTAAGGGGGAAGCCATAAAAATATAAACATAAAACAGAAGTCCTCCAACCCTAGCCCTCAGAACCATCCCAACCAACCTGTCTGACTCACCAAAAGCCTGACGGAACAGATCTTACAAGATCATATAACAGAGGGGAAATCTGGGGCCAATCGTGCCTCTGCTGGGAGGGAGTTCCACAGCCTTGGTGCTGCCACTGAGAACATCCTCTCCATAGTAGACCCTCAGGACACCCGGAGGACTTTGAAAAAGGTGCCCCTGGTTGACTACAGGGGCCAATCCAGAGCCCCAGGGGGAGGTGAAGAGGTCTCATAGGTAAATGGGGTCCAGGCCATGTAGGGCTTTAAAAGTAAGCACCACCATCTCGAATCTGGCTCAGAAGACCATAGGCAGCCAGTGCAGAGAATGGAGCACTAGTGTAATATGCTCCTGGAAGCCCATCCATGAAAGGAGGTGGAATGCTGCATTCTGCAATAGCTGCAGTCTCCAAACCATCACCATGGGTAGCCCCACGTAGAGCGCATTACAATAGTCAAGTCTTTAGATGATGAAAGCATGGATGATAGTGGCCAGGTTGGAGTTTGAGATGTACGACCGAAGCTGTTGCACCAGATGTAATTGGCAAAATGCGCTCCTTGCCACAGCCCCCACCTGAACATCCAGGCGGAGCTGGGAATCGAGGAGCACTCCCAGACTGCAAACCTAAGGAACCAGCGGAGGACGTACCCCATCAATGATGGGGGATGCCACACCCATCGTCTTCCCCACTAACATCACCTCCATCTTGTCGGGATTCAGCCTCAGTCAGCTCGCCCTCATCCAGTTGCCCACAGCTGCCAGACACTGGGCAAGCACCGAGACTGCAGGGTCTGGATCGGATGAAAAAGAGAGGCAGAATTGGGTGTCATCAGCATACCGATGACACCGAACATCAAACCGTCTCATGACCTCACCCAGTGGCTGCATATACACATTGAACAGGAGAGGGGACAAGATGGAACCTTGCTGGACACCACAGAAGAAGTCCTGGGGAGATGAAAAATTATCCCCAAGCATCACTCACCAAGTTCTTTCGGCCAGGAAAGGACAGAACCATACGAGAACAATCCCGCCCACCCCAGTACAGTCCCAAAGGTGAGTCACCGACCTCTCATGACCTTTGGTATCAAACGCAGCTGACATGTCTAACAGAATCAATGGGGTCTTATGACTCTGATTCAATTCACGGTGGAGATCATCAACCAAAGCCACAAGCACCGTCTCAGTGCCATAACTGAGGTATAAGTCAGTCTGTGGGGGATCCAGAAACCCAATGCAGTCATGATGCCCCTGAAGCTGCTAAGCCACTAACCTTCTGTAAGAACTAGAAGGGAAGGTTAGAGACAGGGTGATAACTGGTGAGGGAGTCAATATCGAGCGATGGTTTCTTGAGCAGGGGTCACATCACTGCCTCTTTGAGGCAGTTCGGCACTCTGCCCTCCCACAGTTCTGACTTGTTACATGCCTGAGGAAGGGCCCTCTGTGACTTACAAGATTGTGTTCTGTTGACAACAAAGGCCAGTCCAATAAAAGATATCAGCCTGTTTTCCATGAAAAGTATCAAGATTTAATTCTGAACCAGATTTTAAAATGTGGCTGAATGGGAACAGTATAATAAAATACATGTTTTTAAATACACTAATAAGTATCCTAGATAATAGCATAAAAACTGACATATTCATTCATGTCTCTTCTCAGGGCTTTGTTCTTCCAGCCCATTTTCTCTTGAGGTCTTGCCAATTTAATGAAGTCTTTTGTGTGCAATGTTTCCCCAAAGCATAAAAGACAGATGCATAAATGATCATTTCTATTGCAAGGACATGGAAGCTATGTAAGGGTTATAAACTGCTTCTTCAGTTGAAGTAAGCCATGAGTCATTACTATGATTCAGAAGAATCAGATTATTTTGATTTTATTTTATAAACCTCTGTTGCTGAAATGCCATGGCTTTCTTTACAAATGGATTTACCATCCTATATTGTGCCTTCAAAAGGCCACATTATGTTTGCCTGCATATGAACATTGCTAATAAAACTTCTGAAGGATATTTTCTCTTGCTATTTATACATCTGTAACAAAACAGACTACCCAACACAGGGTAATTTCAGACATGACGCTTCCACAGTCAACCACACTGAATCACAGTGGATCCAGTGTGGTGGCTGTGCTGGGTGGCACGTCTGCTTGAGCCCTGCCAGATGTTCACCACTGTGAATTCCTGGCGGGGTTCAAAACTAATAGGGATGTGCGAACAGGACAGAGTTCATATGTTCAGCTGTTCAAACTAAAAACTTAGTTCAGGTTCGTGGGTTTGGCTCAGTGGAGTTCGGACCCCCACCGAACATTTGGAAAGTTTGGTCCCACCTGGAGACTTGGGGTGCTCCAGGGACCCCCAAGGGTGCTCGTGGCAGCATGGCAGGCCATCTGAGACACAGCAGCAGAGACCAGGAAGGCTTGGTACTTGGCACACTGGGTTGCCCGGGCAGGCAGGCTCAGCGCTTGGCCCTGGGGGTGTTCGTGGTGCCAGAACTGGCTGTCTGAGACCCAGCAGCAGCAGCAGAGGCCGGGAAGGCTTGGGGCTTGGTGGCTGGCACCCATTGTTGGCCAGGCATTGCAGGATGGTAGGCACTGGTGGGTCTCAGATGGTCAGCCATGCCCCAACAGGAATTGGGCAGGCACCCCAGGGGCCAAGCACCGAGCCTAAGTTCTTCTGAAGAAGAGGAAGCATTTAAGAGTCCTCTTCTTTACCCTGTAAAGAGACTGGATATTAGGGGTCGGAAGTTTGGTTCCCCCGGTATCCAATACTGCCAGTATTTTGCTGTACCGACAGGATTAATCCGGTTATTGGGGGTACTGGTGCCAGTTCCCCTGTGCCAGATTTGTTTACATTGTGGCCATTGGAATGAATGGCCGCAATGTAAAAGAAAGAAAGGGGGAAAAAAAATTTCCTCCCCCGTCCAGGCTGCGCAGGTGGAAGGGGGGGTCACCCCCCACCCACCCTACCCAGTCTAGATTTTTAAAGAAATTTTTTTTTAGCCAAAGTCCCTGCTAGTGTGGGCTCCAGGCCGCTGATGTGCCAGCGGCGGCAACCCGAAGTCTGCACCAGCAGGTACTAGAGTTATCTCTGGGGTGGGGGTGGTTTAACACCCCCCCATCCCAGGGATCACACTACCCCCCCACCTAGAGATCGCCTACCTTTTGCGCTCCCGGTGACGGCAGCTGCACGGCGGTCTGGAGGCTTCAGCGCTGGCTGGCTTCAGTGCTTGACTAGGCCTTCCAGGGAACTTCCGGGTTTCCCCAGAAGGCCTGGTCAAGCACTGAAGCCAGCCAGTGCGGAAGCGCTGTTAAACCACCCCCACCCCAGGGCTCACCCTAGTACCTGCTGGTGCAGACTTCAGGTCACCGCCGCTAGCACAGCGGCGGCCCAGAGCCCACACTAGCAGGGACTTCGGCTAAAAAATAATTTCAAAAAAATCCAGGCTGGGCAGGGTGGGGGTGTGTGACCCCCCCTTCCACCTGTGCAGCCTGGACGGGGGAGGGAAAGTGTTGTTGTTGGGTTTTTCCCATTAATTTCAATGGGAACAGTTCCCCATTTAAATCAATGGAAAAATACCGGTACCGGTATACCGGTTCTAATCCGGTAAACTGGGGTTTTGGGAACCGGTAAAACCGGTATCCATTTTTTTGGGTGAAGTCCCACCCCTACAGTGGATGTGCAACAGCAATTGGAATTGCATACCCCAAGTCTAGTTCCAATACAGGTTTTTTGTCCTGTGAGCTCCCAGAACGGTAGCCCTCTGGTTTAGAACTGAGAAAGCTGAAATGTAGAGAGGTCAAAGGAATTCCAAACCAGGAATTAGAACTGGAGTCTCTGACTCCTGTCCTGTCCTGCAAATGAGAAATGCTGCTGCCCACCCAAAGGCTGCTGAAAGCAGATGTTCTGCTGGGCTGCCCGTCTCTGCCTGCAGGCCATGACAACACACGCAAACCCGCTTTGGGCACTGGCAGGCACTACTGTAGCCGTGTCACTCCTGCTGTGATGGTGACTAGAACTGGAGAACCCAGCATAGAGCGAGCAGAACTGGAGGCCTGCCAGCCTGCAATGCCCAGCCAAGTAGGGGTGCCAGGCACCAAGTCCTGACTGGGACTCTGTTGCTTCTTCACCGATGCCTGGCAGCCTGCAATGCCCAGTCAAGTAGTGCCTGCTGTTTCCCAAAGCGGGGCTGCGCGTGTTGTCATGGCCTGGAGGCAGAGACCCAGCGGCAGAAGAGCAGAGTCCGGGAAGGCTTGGGGTCTGGTGGCTGGCACCCACAGGAGGTGGAGCATTACAGGCTGGCATTGGTGGAGCAGTGGCAGAGGCCTGGCTAGGGCTTGGTGGCTGGCACCCCTACTTGGCTGGGTATTGCAGGCTGCCAGACATCGGTGGAATAGCGGAAGATGCTTGGCCCGGGCTTGGTGGCTGGCACCCCTACTTGGTTGGGCACTGCAGGCTGCCAGGCATTGGTGGAGCAGCAGCAGAGAGTCAGCCAGAGCTTGGTGAATGGCACCCTTACTTGGCCGGGCATTTCATGCTGGCATCCTACTTGCTGGTTCTCAACTAGCTTTTCTGCAAATTTGTCAAGCCTTGCCCGGTGATGAATCTCGTGGACACCCAGCCCCCGCCTGCCGGCACACTCATCTGAGCTATGCCCATCTACAATACTGAGGAGCGAATGGCTGACGTGCAGTACCAGAAGCAGCAGGAAACATTGGATTGCCAGGGCACAGTAACTGCGGCTGGCACCCCTACTTGGCAGGGCATTGCAGGCTGTCTGGCATCAGTGGAGCAGCAGCAGAGGCCTGGCCAGGGCTCGGTGGCTGGCACCCCTACTTGGCCAGGCATTTCAGGCTGGCTGGCATCAGTGGAGTAGCGGCAGAGGCCCGACCAGGGCTTGGTAGCTGGCACCACTACTTGGCCAGGTATTGCAGATTGCCAGGCATTGGTGGAAGCCTGACTCAGGGTTCTGTGTCAGGGTTGCTTAAACTGGGGGGCCAGGGAGCCTAAACCCCATGTCCCTGATCACCGAGAAGGGCTGCCCATCGAGTGTAATCATTTCCCCCAACATACGCGTGGCTTTCAGTTGAAAGCCACGTCACCCTCCATGTCCTACAGCTACCAATGGACTTGGCAGCTGCCCCCACCCCAGCTCTTGATGAAGTGGAATGACATCCCTCCCTGCCTGTAATGTAGGCCCCAGAACCCTGATAGTGGAACCTGGGGTTGTTTCTTGATGCCGTGGAATGACAGCTCCCTGTAAGTGGAATGACAGCTCCAGAACCCTGATGGTGGGTTCTGGGGCTGGAGTGGCAGCTTCTGGATGATGTGGATGGACAGCTCTCCGTTCCTGGAATTTCAGCTCCAGAACCCTGATGGTGGGTTCTGGGGCTGGAGTGGCAGCTTCTGGATGATGTGGATGGACAGCCCTCCCTGCCTGTAATGTAAGCCCCAGAATCCTGAGGGTGGGTCCTGGGGCTGGAGTGGCTGCTTCTTGATGCCGGTATAACACCTAAATCTAATCGAATCTAATCTAATCTAATCTAAATAAATGAAACTATGGAGGTAAATGTGTGGAAATTGGTGAAATAGGAGGAGGATGGCAATGGATTGGGAGGAACACAAACTGCTGGGAGAGGGAGAGTTCTGAAAACGCCTGCTGACAGGATCAGTGGCTAGATCAAAACAATATGGGAAGGCGGGAGGGCAATAGCGTTTGTTACTTGCTGCGCCCGCCTTACCACAAGCCCCATTGCCTCTGTTCAGCCTAGCCCGTGGCCAATTGCAGACTGCCAAGCCAGTGGTCTGAGAAAAAGAGGGCTGGTGATTGGGCAGGCTGACTGCTAGTCCAAGCCTCTCTCCACCCCTCCTCAGCTGACCCCACCCCTCCCCTGGGCCTGCCAGCCAGTTTTTTTCCTGCCAAATTCATCTGAACTCGGCAGAATTGTTCAGGGGTTTTAGCATTTGGTTTGGCCATTCTGTTCAGCCGTCCGAACTGGCTGAGTTTGGGATGAACCCAAAACTTCCGAACCGAGTTCGCACATCCCTAAAAGCTAACCACAGTTCTAGGGGTGAGGCCGGCCTCACCTCCAGAACCGTGGATAGCTGAACCACGATCAGGAAAGGGGCAAAAGTAACGTGTGTTACCTTGCCCCGTTCTTGAGCGTGGTCTGGACCGCGGTACGGGATCGGGTGCAGCGGCCACATTGACCGCTGCACCCGCACGTCTCCCTGAGGGCAGGCAGATGTGGGAGTGCGGGGGCCCTGGATGTTTTCCCTGAGAGTGGGCAGATATGGGAGCATGATGGCCCCGCCCCCTCCAAGATGCGTGATGAAGCTGGGACGTCTAAAGGATGGCCGTCTTCATCACTGACCAGGATCCGAGATGGATACCGGTCTGGGTTTCAGCGTGTCGGGCCTGGAGGTACAGCACATCTGAAATTACCCACAGACTACCCAAATCCTTTGAATACTACTTTGTAGTATGTACTTTGTAGTATGAGCAGAAAACATAGTTGTGGTATAGTCTGTCTTATTTGGGAGTCAAATTAATTCACACATGAATATAGATATAACCAATTGTAAAATTAATATTTTGATATAATTTTTTGTCAAATATTTGAATCATTTTTAGATCAAGATACACAGCCACACCCATGGGCTTCTGAAAATCTTGGGGGGATGTGGCCCCCCCCCCCCAATATCACCCCCAAGAGTTGCCTATGGCCACACAAAATTCTAGTTTCAGAGAACAGGCTGTTACAGAAATTATCCTTACTGATTGTCTGCAGAGAATTTACTGGTGATCTACATGGAACTTGATAACGTTCAACTTGCTTTCTCTGTTCCTAGAGGTATCCTGAGTGGCAGGGTCTGGTGAACCAGTCTGCTTGGTAAAGGCTATACTAGGTTATCTTCTTTCTGATCCCCAACAAAAGACTTTTGTTTTTAAATGCTGACTCCTCACTTCTCAGTCAAAAGCTCAGTGATGCATGAAAGATATTTCCACAAGTGTTTACCAGCCATGGCAATTTAAAAGCCTCTGTTCTTCTTTTGAGTTACCCTTTTCTGTTAGTTTAGTGGGAAAAGTAAAGATGATATCAGACAATGAGTTCACTTTTGGCTTCTTTATACTGTATTGACAATTTTCTGAATTCTAGAATGAATGGTTCTGATTGCTGAGGAACCTTTATATAAATTGTCTAAAATCTGGTTCCTGTAAAGGGGGAGGGTGGCAATAAATAGTCACACTCCATGCAAGGTTCAACTACATGTTGGACAGGAGTCCTCTCTGCCCTTCCTTTTCTCAGCATGTCAAGACAATAAGTAGAAACAGGAAGTTGTGAAGAACTATTGTGAGATTTAGTTTAATTTGATGATTGGAGTCAGCAGCTACCAACAGCTTTGTACAGGAGGCAAAATCATGTATCACAAAAAGTGAGTCATTAGTAGGTCTGAAACTCGATTTTTTTCTCAATTCGCACTAAGAATCACAGTTCTTAACTCATTTTTAGCAAGAATTGATAATTGAGAAAAACCCCAGTTCTCAACACTTTCTTGATCAAGAATTTTTCTCGATTTAACATTTACTAGGGATGGGACTTCAGTTTCGGTTCTCATGAATTTCGGTTCTTTTTCAGTTTCAGTACTATCGGATCTTTTGCATTGATTTTTGTATCAGATTTTTAGCATTGTGTTTTTTCAATGGGGGGGCAAACCACAATGTTAAAAATCCAGTACAAAAATCAATGCAAAAGATCCGATAGTACCAAAACCGAAAAAGAACCGAAATTTTGGATTAATCTGAAATGGCAATTTTCAGGTACTTTCAGTTTTATTCAAAACCAAAATTCCCATCCCTAACATTTACCACGATTATAATTTACAATGATTTACATTGTACCTTATACTGATTTATCATGTACCGCTTACCAGGTACTGTGTTCATCCAAGTAAGATGCATGAGCAAAACAGCTGGCTTTTTCCAAAATGACAGCGATGCTGCTGGCACCATCCTGGAAGAGGGCTGCACATGCACAGAACATTCATGGTGACTATTTTGTGCGTGCACATTACCAGGATAAACAAAATACACAGTAAGCAATACACAGTAATTCGGTATATGGTACACAGTAAATCATGGTAAATGGTAAATCACAGTAAACAGTAAACTTAGAATATTTCTCGACTGAGGTCTTGAACCACTATCAATTAAACTTTATTGCGAAGCCAATAGTTCAATCTTGCTCGAGAAAAGCATATACATGCTACTGAATCTGTGAGCGAATTTAAATAAGGCATAGGGGACATCAGTAAATTCCTTATGGGAAGATAGTATTTTGCTGAATCCTGATGTGCCAACATGGCTGAAGTTTCCCAAAGGGCAACACCAAACAGTCTTTTTGTGACCAATTTCTTCGCAGCTCTAATTGAACCATTATCAAGATTGTCTTGAGATCTGGGTAATGATCCTCGAGTCTCGTGAGATTTGGGGGAGAAAAAAATTATTCTCATTTCAGTCCTACTGGTTATGAAATTTTTAAAATGATTTAAAGAAACTTTAGGTGTTCTGTGGTTTTTATAGAGAGAATATTTATTAATTCAATCATTCCTTCATTAATTCAAAGTTTTATCCACCCTGTCCAAAGGACTCATTGTGCATCACAATAAATGAAACCATATTTAAAAGTACATAAATAAAAACAATTAAAATCCTCTATTCTGAAACTTCCCTACCCCTAACTCTGCCTGCTGAATGCCTGGCTAAATGTGTGTGTGTGTGTGTGTGTGTGTGTGTGTGTGTGTGTGTGTGTCTGCAGGGGGACATGGGTCTGTGTGTGTACTGTGACACAACCTACCTTCTGTTCTAACATAAAATGAAAATGTATTGGGGTCCATTTATCCCCATAGTAATATTACATAGAGTACAATTGTAAGCTCTCAGGCAGGGACCGTGTCTATCTTATTCTCTGTAAAGTGCCAGGTACATTGCTGGTGCTGTAATAATAATAATAATAATAATAATAAATGAACTCCATATGGAAATTTCCATTGTGTATGGGGTACAAACCTTCCCCAGAGTCTCTTTTTGTTCACAAGAAAGAAACTGTTAACGGTATCACACTGTCCTTTGGGTATGTTGTGCCCCTGGAAGCACGTGACAGTGTCCTAAAATGGTCAATCTGAAGAGTCACTAACTTGTAAGTTATTACAGTGTATACACGTCTGGGGTACAAAACTACCCCAACACTCTGCATAAATTAATAACATACATAACTATAGTCACAAGTGTAGGTCAAATCAAGCCAATTAAACTGTCCAGATGAGTGAAGTTACATGTTTAACCGATCTTGAGCATGTTATTACTGGGAAAGGGGAGGACGCTTCAAGAAAGTTAAAGGCAGAACCACTCTCCATTATAAACAGGTGACTGCTGAAGCCCCACTTCTGTGGAAACCGCTTGAGCTACAGTTGTGAAAATTTATTCATTGCTTATATTTTGGGGGACCATCATATGTGCAAAGTTTGAAGAAGATTCAGCCAGAAAATCAAACGTTATAACTGTTTAAATGTTAATTGGTTGTGCTCAAAATGCACAGACTCCAGATTATTTTGAATCATTGATAACTTCTCCCCACCGATGAGTTGAGCCAACACATTTCACAGCCTCGGAGTGAGAGAGCTAGATGAAGTGCTGGTGTAGCGTGATAAAGATTGGTGCAGCCAAAAGTGAATTATTAAACATTAAATATAAGACCACTCTATACTTTATTAAATATCAGACCAATCTGTACATTTTTCTTTTCTTATTCATTAATTAAAAAAAAAATGACAACTGAAATTAAACTGTATACATTCCTCACCATGTACAAGTATTATTCAGTCACCATACCACACATATGCAGCTTAACTTCAGTTGTCATAATTTTTTTTTATTTAATAAAGTTGTCTTAACATAAAATTTACTGTCATGTTAATGTCTGAGTATAATTTGTAATGCCGCCTTAACAAGCTTCTTAAACCGAAGGTATTTTGTCTAGGTAATTTTCACTTCTTTTGAAACTTAATAGTTTTGTTAATGCATAAGCTGGCTCCAGACACAAGAACACTACATGTGCATACAGGCGCTCACCCATCTTCCCACATCAAGCAACCTGTTTTTTCGCAGGTTTCTATGTGCAGGGGTGATGGGTGGAGGTGTGTGTTACACGGGAGCGCACAAGCAACTGCTTTCATACAAGACGCGCCCACCCATGCCACTGTGTGGGTGCATCTCATATAAAAGAGGTCACACACTCATTCACACATGTGCTCTCACGTCTCACCCACACACTCATTCTAACTGATCACACAAACAATCATTCAGACACAGTACACACAGGTTCTCATCTCACACATTCATTCAAATTGATCACACACACACACTCATCCATACACACTACACACACATGCTCTCACCTCAGACAGTCATTCAAAATGATCAGTCACACACACTAGACCAGGGGCGTAGCTAGGGTGCAATGGGCCCCTTGCCAAGAAGTCAGATGGGCCCCCCTCTTTGTGTCCCACCGGTGGATCTAGGGGTGCCACCTGGCTTGGCGGGCCTGGGGACGCTACTATCAAACACACAAGACACCCAAAATGCAGCCAGCCTATTAAGCACATTATGCCATGAAAAGAGACATATATATATATAACCAGTTCAGTTGTGCCCCCATAACCAATTCATGCTGCCCCCAACCCATAACCAGTTCATTTGCACCTCTGCCCCATATAATCAATTCATGCTACCCCCCACCCATAACCATTTAATTTGCACCCCCAGGGCACTGTCTATTGATTATATGGGGGGGCACAAATGAACTGGTTATGGAGTGGGGGGTTAAAGACAGTATTCCTGTTAGCAATAACTTCATTAAGAAGAGTTTGTGAAATAGCAGCCATAATAATCTCAGAATCATATTTTCTGATTTTCCAAGATAGAATAGATATTGCTTTACATCCTAAATTCCTACTTAAGATAGTATAAGTGAGACAGTTGTGGGAATGTGGCTCTTTTTACACAGGCCTCTCCCATCCATAAACACGCAGATTTCGGCGTCATTCATGGGTGGGGGAGCCATGCGAACGATGCGGCGTGTGCACCAGCAGTGAGTGGGGGTGTATGCGCGCGAACACCTAACATGCATCCCCACTCACCCCCTATCTCGTCCTCATGCACTAAGCATCCAGGGGAAACGGTGGTTGCTCCATGAGTGCGGATGAGTGGGGATGCGTGTGCCGCCATATGCACGTGCTGCCTATGCACTGGTGTGCTCATGGACCCACCACCCGGCGGAGCTGAGTAAAAACAGCCTGTGAGGAGCCATGCGAAGAAGAACAGAAGGTTGCTGTTCAAACTGTAGACTGTTATGAATGGGTAGGGAAAAGGGGGAATTGAACCTGGCAGACAACCGTGCCTGATCACTCACACTACCCCTGCCTCTTGTGGGGGCAAACTCCTCAGAGGAAGGGAGGACACCCATCAGGATCTTATAGGGCAGCAGTCTCCTAGAGGAGGTGCAACCTATATCATCATCGTGGGGGAGACAACGAGGCCCTGAGTAATGCCCCCACTTGAGCACACTGGCTGCAATAACAGCACCTAGCCCCACCACACCTTCACCTATACTTGCTCTGTGATCTCCAAAAGGGGGAGGGGCAAGGGTTAGCAAGGCCGTGCAAGGAAGTGAGGAAGACAGGGCAGAAGTTCCAGGGAAACAAAGGGGAAGGACAGGTCTGCTCACAGGGGACATGGGGGAAGGACGGCTAGGGGATGCCGTAACAGGTAACAGGGAAACGTGCTCACCACCCTCCTTCACCCGCACCCCCCCCCACTCCCCGTGCTCTTATCTCACACCCAAACTCACCACACTCGCACCCCGCACTTGTCTCTCTCACTCGCTCTGCCTCTCACACCACACTTGCTCGACACTCTAATTTGCTCCAAATGTATCCAAACGCAAGGGGCCAGTCTCTCAGCGATGCTGTTCACCGGCGCTGCTCAGAAGCCCCTGCCCTTCGTTATGTGCACTAGCAATTGCCTCCGCCCTCCTCCGTAGCCTCTCTGAGCGTTGCGATGCTTCCACTGGCCCCTCCCCTTTGCTCCCAGCTGGCCTGCCTGCTGATGCTGTTTCTTGTGGCGGCGGGGAATGCCCCTGCGTCGGCATCGGGTTCCCTCGCCGCTGTGCTTCCTGTATGCTCTCCACAGGGACCCGCCCAAGGCCCCAGCTACCTCACCTCCGTTTCAGCCTCCAGAGGAGCCGGTGCCTTACACCACCACCCCTCCAAAGGCCCCCCCCCCACAGCCTGGGTTTCAGGGGGAAGCGGCGCTGAAAGGCTCGAACAAATCATGGGGCATGCACATCAGAGGCGAGCTCCCAAGAACGTTCAGCCAGGCCATACCCTTTCCAGTCAATGAAATACCTTAAGGAGCCACGGGAGCGTTTGGCATCAAGGATAGCCTGCACCTCATATTCCGGGAGCACGTCCACCCCATCTACTGGAGGAGGTGGGGCAGGATCGGGAAAAAGGGGCGGGTGAACGGGTTTCAACATGGAATACGGGGTGACAGTGGACCTGAGGAGGCAGGGAAATATGGTATGTAACAGGGTTTACCTGGTGGTGTACAGGAAACAGTCCCATATACTTAAAGTCTAGCTTAGCAGATGGTCAAAGGGAGGGGTACTGCCGTTGATTGACCCACACAAGGTCTCTGGGTGCAAAGGATGGAGCTGGTCATTGATGGCGATCTGCCATCCGCTTATACTGTAGGCGGACCTTATGGAGCATAGTACGTGCATAGGCGTGACAATGGTGTAACTTTCAGATCATTGCACCGGCCACAGGGACGATCACCGCTGGGAGATCAGGTAGAAAAAGTCGAGGGTGGTACCCATAGTTCACGTGAAATGGAGAGGTTCCAATGGAGGCGTGAGGAGCATTATTGTATGCAAACTCGGCGAGCACTAGATATTCTACCCAATCATTTTGCAGGTAAGCTACGTAACAGTGTAAATACTGTTCTAGAGATTGGTTAGTGCGTTCTGCCTGACCATTTGCCTGAGGATGATATGCCGTGGTAGGGGTCAGTTTTACCTGGAGTGCTGTAAATAAGGCACGCCAAAAACGTGCGACAAATTGCGCGCCGCGGTCAGAGACGATGACCGTACGAAGGCCATGAAGTTTGATGATATTCTGGAGAACTAGCATCGCAGTTCGTTGGGCCGTGGGTAATTTCTTGCAGGGAATGAAGTGGGCCATTTTAGTGAACTGATCTACAACCACTAGTACGACCATATACCCTTGTGCGGGAGGAAGTTCAACAATAAAATCCATATTAATTTGCTGCCATGGCCCATGGGGCTGTGGTGCTAATTTCAGTAGACTGGAGGGGGCAGTGTGCGGCGTCTTAGTTCGACTACACACTGCACATCCTTGAACATAGGCTTGCATGTCCTTTTTCATGGTGGGCCACCAAAAATGCCATTGTATTAATTTCAGAGTGCATTGTTGTCCGGGATGCCCGGCAAGGGGAGCGTCATGATGTGCTCGAAGCACTTCTTGTCGTGCGGCATGCGGGACCATTATGGCGTTTTGATGAGTGCGAAGTTCTCGTGCCAATGGAAATGAGGGGGCGTGCCAGAGAGAGGGATCCTGCTGTGTGAGCCTCTGGAATTGAGCAAGGGTCATACCTGTGGCCGCAAAAACCTTTGAAGGCCATACCATCTCCTCATGGTGTGCCAGTTCTGGAGACGTTTCTTGGTACCAGGAGAGGGCATCGGCTATAATGTTACTCTTTCCGGACCGGTAAGATACCTGGAATGAGAACCCGGCAAAGAAGAGAGCCCAGTACGCATGCCGGGTGTTCATGATACAAGCTGTTTGCAGATAGACAAGGTTTTTATGGTCGGTGCGCACTTGGACCGGGTAGGCTGCGCCCTCTAGATAGTGGCGCCAGTTCTCAAAGGCCTCTTTTATAGCGA
This sequence comes from Sphenodon punctatus, assembly GCA_003113815.1. Taxonomy (NCBI): domain Eukaryota; kingdom Metazoa; phylum Chordata; class Lepidosauria; order Sphenodontia; family Sphenodontidae; genus Sphenodon; species Sphenodon punctatus. The sequence goes on from QEPC01001504.1 coordinate 475,905, forward strand.
GTAATTCCCTATCAAGGGCTGTATAATTTTTTTTGGCCGCGGTGAGTTGCCTGGAGAAGAAGGCGCAGGGTAGGGGGATGTCTTACCCTGGCGGCTGTTGGGACAGGACTGCTCCTATGGCGATGCTAGACGCATCGGTCTCTACAAAAAAAGGTAAGGAGAAATCAGGATGTTGCAAGTTAGGGGCTCTCGTGAAGGCCTTTTTAAGTTCTTCAAAGGCCCGCTGTTGGTCTGCGCCAAAGGTATACTTCACCCTTTTTCAGTAACTTCGTCAAGGGAGCAGTGAGATGCGCATACCGGGGGATATACTGCCGGTAGTAGTTAGCACTCCCTAAAAACCTTTGGAGAGGTTTGATTGCTGTGGGTGGCGGCCAGGCAACAATAGCTTTGACTTTTTCAGGGTCCATACTGATTCCCCGAGGGGATATGATGAATCCTAAAAAGGGGACAACATGTTGGTGAAATACGCACTTCTATCTTTTGCAGTACAAATGGTTTTGGATAAGGCTTGACAGCACTGTGCGCACATGTTGCACATGTTCCTCCAATGTCTGGGAGAAAATAAGGATGTCATCCAGGTACGCTACTACATAGATGTCCAGGATATCACGAAAGATATCATTTATTAGGTGTTGGAATGTTGCGAGTGCATTTGCTCCATGCACCAAGGAGATATTATCCTTACCATACAAACTGTAACCCCCAAAGGAAGTCATTTTGGGGCATGTGCCATACAAGCACAGCAAATTTTCAATTTGGAAGAACAATGTGCAACTTAGAAGGCTGCTATGTACTATTACTGCCCATGCCATTTCCCCCATAAGCAACCAATGACCCACAAGTATACACTTTAGGAAATAAATGTTTTTATGTAACAGCATCCCCCTGGAATTCCCGTATGTTATAATGAATTATTTGTGCACACTACCCCAAACACTGGATTCATGTTCACGTGTAATGTAACTAAAAAGTATAATAATTATTAGTCTTGGATGTTGGGCCAAACACGCAATGGCTATGCTTCCACAAAGAGCAATCTATGACCTCCAACCTTAAGTAGATATAGTAATTATTTGTGATGGGTTTTATTTAATTTATTTGTCTGTTTCATGGTTTACTGTGTTTTTGGGCTTGTTCTTGCACCTCATCCTTGTTTTAGTTTAATAAGTTGCGAAATGCAGTATGTGATTTTTGAAGCATTGCTCTGACCCCTGTCAGCCACCCTTTCTGGTTTCCAGAAAGGAACTGCATTGTTCAGTTGGTAAAAACGCGTCAGATGGGCTTGACCATGCTCATATTGATGTTAAGACAGGTACAGCCAGGAAAGTTTTAGTATGGCACACTATCCCTTTCCCTCAACCAATGTCCCAATTTTGTTTTAATCAATAGACTGTGTTTTAATCATTGGTATAGTTATTTGTTATAGTATTAATGATCTTAGGCAGAATAATTTATAACACAATGGTTTTAGTTTAAACAATTATAACAGCTTTGCAAGTGGGGTAGCGCCCCCTGCTGCGCAAAGTCCATGCCAAAAATGGTGTTCACCTCATCCTGTACTTTCAGTGCACGGTCAGTACTGAATGATGTGACCCAATCACACCGCCATGAAACACCGTTTTGGTAAAGAAGTGATGGTAAAGATCACTTCCAACGAGGGTTAAGTGCTGGTAACCTCTGACCCCGCCCACACACTCATGAACCAAAGATGTATCAAACATTCTCTGTTACAATACCAATTTTATGTCATGATTTCCATTTCTCACCATTATTCAAATAATCACGTTGTATTTTCTATTGAACCACCTCATGTAATCTACACACCAATTTTTCTAGACTTGGCAGTTTTTGTAATTTTTTTATGATACGGTTTTAAACGTATCACAGGGGGGAATGTGGCAATAGAATATAGTGTTATTGATATCTTATGTTCTCCTGGCCTGGACAAAGGAAGCCAGACCTAACTTCGGTCAAGCAAAGGCAAAGAGCAGAGAGATGGTCCAGAACAGCCAGCAGGCCTGAGATTGTGATGGAATTCAAGCTGAGATGACTCAACATGTGGATAAGGCCCCATCAGCATACTAACAAAGGCATAGCCAGACAAGTATCTTCTCCTGGCACCGCCACACATGCTTAACAAAGTCTCCTGCTGAACAACTGGAGTTGACAAATGAAACCCATTGTGAACAGATAAGTGGGACATTTGCAACTCTGCTACTGACTTCCAGGCCAGGAAAAGAACAGTCAAGGAAAGATAAGGATGTTAATATGCTCAGGGCCCTCCTGCCCAGGAAGACGCTCTTCTGATATGCTAAAGAACTGTGTGATGTCACCATGACATGGCATCTGGCTATTACTGACCTGTACCTCAGAACTGTATAAGAGAACCTGGTCATACAACATGACTTTGGGTGAAGGCTAGTGGTCACCAGTTGGTGAATCACGTGGTTTCACTCCCTTCCAGACCTTGCACACACGGATCACAACTTGTCTTCGCTCGCCAGCAGCTCTACTCTCCAGCACCAAAGGGCCCTCTCTCAGTCTTTTCCCTGAATCAGCCTGCGTGCTTCCAGGATTTGGCCAGTCACAGGACACGTAAGATATCTTTATCTGGGGACTATCTGTATAATACTGTGTGTGTAGTATAATCCTGCCAAGAATAGAAAACCAAGGTGTGCCGTTCCAATAAAGTTTTGTTTTGTACCACATTGGAGTGGTGTTTTATGACGATCTCGATCCCAATAATTAATTAGTAACAACAAGGTACTCAAAAAGCCCGTACCTGGTACGAAAGGCGGTCTTCCATACATCCCCGGTGCGAATTCGTAGGAGGTTGTACGCTCCCCGTAAGTCCAATTTAGTAAAGATGGATGCTCCTTGTAACCGATTCAGTAACTCGGGGATGAGTTGCAACGGGTATCGGTTTTTTACCGTGACTGCATTTAGTCCTCTATAATCTATGCAGTGGCGCAGGCCCCCATCCTTTTTTGGCACAAAAAATAAGGGGGCCCCAGCAGGGGACGTGGAAGGGCGGATGAAGCCTTTTGCCAAGTTCTCCTCAAGGTAAGCCTTGAGGGTTTGTAGTTCTGGGCCCGACAAGGCGTAAATCCTCCCATACGGGGGAGTAGCATCAGGAAGGAGTTTGATAGGACAATCGTAACTCCTGTGGGGTGGTAACTCCAGAGCATCTTGTTCCTTAAATGCATCCTGCAAATCCACATAATGTGATGGTATGGCCGGGGAGGTCAAGCTGGTAGTGCCGATAATACAGGGGGCCGATCCTAGCACGGGCGACCGCAGTTGATGTTGGCTGCATGAATGCCAAGAACAACAGGGAAGGCGGGAGTGCGAACTACGTCAAAACAAAGTTTTTCTTGGTGGTGCCTATAGTGCCTTGCAAGGAGATGGTCCCATAACAAACGGGCCCGGACCGTAGAGGTGAGCCATCTATAGAGTAGACCGTCTCCGGCTGCCTCTTCGGCACCAGGGGAACACAGTGTCATTGCACTAGTAGCTCATCAATGAAATTGCCCGATGCCCCAGAATCGATAAGGGTCCACACTATCAAGGTGCGTTGCCACGATAGTTGCAGGGCAAGGGGCACACAAAAATGGTCTTTTTGCCCCCGAGGACGAGTACTATTGAAGAACGAGGGGGACGCTATCCTCACCAGGACACCCCCTGTCTGTCCCGGCTTCGCTCGTTTCCCGTTCTCTGCCATTCGGGGGGTAGCTGGGGGCACTCTCATGAGAAATGCCCTTGGCCACCGCAATAGAAACATAATCACCCTGCCCTCCGTCTTTCTTTTTCCTGTACCATGAGGGGGCCTCTAGAGGCACCATGTTGCATGGGCTCGGGGGAGTCCACATGTCGGGCCTCCCCCGTCCTCGGGCTAGTCAAGGGGACACGTAGTGGCCAGGCCCATGCCCCTTCTTGGCGCCTCTCCCGCCGTTGTTCTCTTAACTGGTCCTCCATCTGACAAGTCAAGTTGACCAATTTGGCCCAGGTTTCAGGCATGTCTGTCATTGCCAACTGGTCTTTTAACTCGTCGCTTAGACCTTTACGGTACAAGACCTTTAGCACATGATTGGGCCAATCTAATTCAGCCGCCAGGTGCTGGAACCGTGTCACGTACTCCAGCAGGGGGCCCTTCCCTTCCCTTGTTTCAAGGTCATAATGGCTGCCTCCGCATCCTTTACCCTGTGAGGGTAGTCAAAAAGGGATTTAAATTCCCGCAAAAACCCTTTATAATCTTTCAAAAGGGGGCTTTCCTTCACCAACAACGGGGTGGCCCAGTCAAGCGCTAGTCCCTCCAAGTGGCCAATAATAAACGCCACCTTAGTTTCATCAGTGGGGTAAGTCAGGGGTTGCACCTGAAAGGCGAGCTTACATAATGCTACAAACCCTTGAAATTGTTTCCTATCTCCACTACATTTCATTATCGGGGGATGTTTTGGTTCTCTACCCCCTACTGGCAGGGGCCGCCCTGCGTCTGGGGGGTCGGGTACAAGGGGCGACGCCTCAGCTCCTAACCCAGAAACCCCCCCCTCATCTGGTGCTCTCGGACGTCTTTTACCTCCATAGCTAAAGACTGGATGGCTATGGCCATCTCTTCAAGTCGTCCTGCCAAATCCATATGCTGGTGAAACTGTTATGGATGGGTAGGGAAAAGGGGGAATTGAACCTGGCAGACAACCGTGCCTGATCTCTCACACTACCCCTGCCTCTTGTGGGGGCAAACTCCTCAGAGGAAGGGAGGACACCCCTCAGGAACTTATAGGGCAGCGGTCTCCTAGAGGCGGTGCAGCCTATTTCATCATCGTGGGGGAGACAACGAGGCCCTGAGTAATGCCCCCACTCGAGCGCAGTGGCTGCAATAACAGCACCTAGCCCCACCACACCTTCACCTATACTTGCTCTGTGATCTCCAAAGGGGGGAGGGCAAGGGTTAGCAAGGCCGTGCAAGGAAGTGAGGAAGACAGGGCAGAAGTTCCAGGGAAACAAAGGGGAAGGACAGGTCTGCTTACAGGGGACATGGGGGAAGGACGGCTAGGGGACGTGGGTCACAGGTAACAGGGAAACGTGCTCACCACCCTCCTTCACCCGCACACACACACCCACTCCCCATGCTCTTATCTCACACCCAAACTCACCACACTCGCACCCCGCACTCATCTCTCTCACTCGCTCTGCCTCTCACACCACACTCGCTCGACACTCTGATTTGCTCCAAATGTATCCAAATGCAAGGGGCCAGTCTCTCAGCGATGCTGTTCACCGGCGCTGCTCAGAAGCCCCTGCCCTTCCTTATGTGCGCTAGCAATTGCCTCCACCCTCCTCCGTAGCCTCTCTGAGCGTCGTGATGCTTCCACTGGCCCCTCCCCTTTGCTCCCAGCTGGCCTGCCTGCTGATGCTGTTTCTTGCGGCAGCGGGGAATGCCCCTGCATCGACATTGGCTTCCCTCGCCGCCATGCTTCCTGTATGCTCTCCACAGGGACCCGCCTGAGGCCCCGGCTACCTCGCCCCCATTTCAGCCTCCGTAGGAGCCGGTGCCTTACACAAACAAGGTTCTTCGAGATGGCTTCCAAAACAGTCTCACAACACCAGCCCGCATGGAATTTTTTTTCTTATATTCCTAGAAAGGGTTAGAAGGAACTGTCATTCTGAGGAGGAGAGTGCTTTTTATACTAGAGGAGCTTGAGACCATCATGTGGTCTATTATTTGAATATGGTGAGCATACACAACCCAGTTGTGGGAATGCTGGGAACCATCTCAAAGAACCTTCTTTACAAGGCAACCACCTTCTGATCACTCACATGAGGAGGAGTTGTTTGTAAACAAACAGCTTTATCCCCCAGTCCGATCTCCCGCTGCTGCTGCTGCAGCACTACTAGCAGGCAGAGGCACATGAGGGATTGGGACCCCCCCCACCTTCAGCCTCCACCCCACCCGTGGACTCCCCTTCATTGTTTGTAATTACAGAACACATGTGTTGCTGGAGGAAGGCTAGAATGGCCCTAACCGGACATTTTTGCTCTACTGACTTCCATTGAACAGCATAGGCACTGTTCAATGAGGGTTTGCTACCACCTTAACTATAGGGCCACAGCCTTGGCCCTAGAATACACTTCCTTTTCCTGTCGAAGGAGCCAAATTAGCTTTTCTTTATTTATGAAATACTTGACATGGTTTGGCAAGGAGGAAATGTACTTCTCCCTTACCTCACAACAAATAGAGCACTCCAAAACATAATGTGTAAGGTCCTCCAAAACAGTCTTACAGAATGGGCAAAACCTCTCTGCTTTAGGAGTACCTACCCTCCATCCTTCAACCATAGCAGTAAGTGTTTACTCCAAGCTCAATCTTGCAAATGCTTTCCTATGAGTAGGTGGCAAATTTAGAGATAGATACACAGCTTGCCCCAAACCTGTCTTCCAAAGGATAAAATTTGGTGCCATGCAAGAAACCCTAATACTAGCAATATCCATTTGGTTTGCAGCATCACAAACCCTATCATAAGCCACAAGTCTTTCTTTCATCAAAAACAATCTCTGCTTGTTATTACAATAATAACAAAGGCCCAACCTTAACAGGGTAAAGTAACAAACTTGAGCCATGGAGAGTTAGACTGAAAAGGTTTGTCCTCAATCATACACATTTTGGGTAAGCATAGAGGGGAATATCCCTGTACATGAAACCAATAAGTCAGCACCCTATTTGTTAATTTGGTACGCAAAGCCTCCAGTTCAACTTCTAGTCTTAAAAAAGGTGCTGGGTTAGATGGTGGGAGTCCCAACATAGATCTTAACATTTTATATTGTTATTACCTCCACCCTCTGCTCATGGCCCCAAACTTCCGCTACATATATAATTTGGGTTACAACCTTGGCATTATATACCTTTAATGGAGCACTAAAGGACCTCCCTGCAAAGGCAGTTTGCATTTTCCTTATTGCACCCAGCGATTGATTAGCTTTTAACTTGAAATTTTCTAATTGCATTGACCAAGGCCACTTTCAGACATTCCTCCCCCCATGTGTGTATATTCTGGCTGTGGGGGAAATGTGCAGCCAGAATATGCATGGGGATTGGCTGGTCTAAAAGCCCCCACCCCCACACATAGCTTTGCCGGCAGGCATGCGCATGGATGTAGAGCTCGATTTCCTGCTCTGCCAAGCTCTGCATCCCTGTGCATGTCTGCCGGCAATGCTGCACGTGCGGGGGGCTTTCAGACCGGCTGATCCCCGCGTATATTCTGGCTGCGCTTTCCTCCCCTCCCGCAGCCAGAATATACATGCATGGGGGGAAGGAGAATGTCTGAAAGTGGTCCAAGATGGAGTTTGAGATAAGTAAATCCCCTGATACTTGTACGCTAACACATGTTCTAATTTATTTGAGCCTCATTCCCAGACAAATTGTCTTGAAACTTTTCTCCACACTATGATTTTAGTTTTATCATAGCTTATTTTTAATTTATTTAAGGTACACAACCTTTCAAACTGAGCTAGAGGTCGCTGCAACCCAATCGGAGACCTTGATACAAGAATAGTATCATCAGCAAACATTAATGTTGCCACAACATTTAATATCTTTGGGGGATGGAAATCCTCACTATCAAAATCCTTAATCAAGTCATTTACTTCAAGAGAGAAGAGGGTAGGGGCTAATACCCCATACATAATTTCAAACCTGTCAGCTCTCCTTTTACACCCTAACTCACCTGGGCCCAACTATCTACATAGTAGGCCATAATTAAATTTAATAGTGCTGGATCAATACCCCAACAAAATAATTTTCCCAACAAGATTTTCCTGTCCACCATATCAAAGGCAGATGATAGATCAACATATGCCAAATAAAATGTAGATTTCTTCACCATTACATACGTATGCCGAAGATAATTCAGGACAAAAATGTGATCAACCATCGAATGCCCAAGTCTAAAGGATGCCTGATGCTCACAAAGAATCTGCTTATCTTCCAAACAATTCTGCAAATGAAACAAGAAGTGTCTTCCAAAAAAAAATTGTTGAGATGTTTATCTGATGAATAGGTCAGTAAGACTTGGGTTCATTTCTCATCCCCTTCTTGTAGATGAGTACGATGACTGAGCCCTTCCAAGAATCAGGAATAGACTGCTGCTTTATAATAGCATTAAACCATTTGCTCAAGAGAGGGGCCTACCATTCCAGGTTTACTACATAGAATTCCACTTGAAGGCCATCCAAACCTGGAGCCTTCCCCTTCTTTTGCACATTTAAATAGGCCCTTACCTCTTCCTCAGAAATCAGCAAATGGTCCCTGCTATATTCATTTGTATCATATCCATTTGGAGAATCACCCAGATTTCTATCAATTTCAGCCATACAAATTAGGATTGAAAAACATTTACCCATAGCATTGCAGGAATATTAGCTTCTAGATTTACTTTATAATTACCCATTGCCCTATTCAAGTTCAGTTTATTGTGGTCGTCGGCCATTAACATATACAAAACAAAACAGAACAAGACAAACAAAAACAAATACACAAGAGAAGAACCTTAAAACAAATACCAAATACTGAATAATCCACCCATCTATAGAAGGAGTAGGAGAGGAGGGATAGTCCCATCCAATCGCCTAACCTCAGCCCAGGGTAACAATCACTCCTAAACAAAATGATTTGACCATACCTTCCTATTCATTCTGTCCCCTGAGCCTATCGAACATCAAGTTCTTCATCTCATATAAAAAATTCAGTTATTTAAAAAGGGAAACCTTAAATATAAAGTAAAAATGAAAACAAAAATGCAATAAGGTACAAAAAACCCACCAATTTAACAGGTCCATAAGTATAAACCATAAAATTATACCATTCTGGATAATAAAATTCAAACTTTCCTTCATCGAATCCTTTCAAGTGCCATGGCTCGTCTAGCTGTTACTCAGAAATTGCTCAGGGAGTACTTAAATTGGAGGAATTGTTGGCGCATAGCTTGGTGCATAAAAGCATAGATTAAAAAACTGGCAACACTCCTAGATATATCTATATCCATGTCATTCAGAGACAATTCTAATTTACCAGCATTTGACCACCCCGAATATCTAGAAATAAAAGAATTGAAAAACTGATCTCTTGGTTTATCATATAAATGACAACTGAAAATAATATGATCTGAGGTTTCTATGTCCTGAAAATCAAAAGGACAGAGTCTGTTTGAAAAGGGGGTACCATGATATTGGCCCTCTAACAAATTTGTAGGCAGGGCTTTAAAACGGGCACACATCAACAGGTACTTCCCATACGGGGAGACTGAAGATTTCAAATAGTGGGCCATAATTCCAGGCTCCGGCATACAAAAGAGAAAAGTGGTCATATGAGGAGATGACCTCACCATGGCAACTTCTATTTGCCTATCCATATCCGCATGGCGTCGTAGTACCTCGGCCCTACTCACAAATAAGTCCTTACTCAGCAGGTAATCCATGGAGAACCCCATCTTAAGTAGGTGAAATTCCATAGAACTAAACTATTTGCCCTGAAACAGGTCCACTAACAAGAACTTTACCAACCCCAAATCTTGTGAGCCCTGGAGCTTAAACCAAAATTTCAGGGCCATAGTCCAAGCAACAGAGGACCAGCTCCTCTGCCCAGTTTCTTCCCGTATTGCTGCCAAAGGGTGCCTTAATAAGTTTTTGCAAGAACTTAGATTGTACCCCGTCTAAGTTGGACAGAATTAACGGGGCCCACAGTTCTCCACCATATAAGAGCTGTGGTCTGACTTTAGCATTAAAGACTTTGAGGGCTGAGTCAAAGGCACTCCTGCCAGAACTCGAAAAAACCCTCCTAATTGCAAGCAACGGACCCTTTGCTGTGGACACAGCCCTTTCAAAGTGTTGCTTCCAGTTCCCTGAAGTTTGGAAATGAAGGCCCAAATATTTAAAGATTTTCACCTGCTGATTTACTTGTCCTTCAGTTACCCAAGAATGGATCTTCCTTTCTTTAGAAAAAAGCATAATTTTGGATTTGCTGAAATTTATACTCATTTTGTTGGACTTACAATATTCTGCAAAGGCCTTTAACTGCCTTTGTAGGCCCACACGAGTAAGAGATATAATCGTTATGTCATCTGCATAAAGCAGACAACCTATATGGTGATCAGCTAATTTGGGAGGGAAGAATTGTAACTGTGCAAGATGGGGAACGATATCATTTATAAACAAGTTGAACAATACTGGCACAAGCATGCAGCTCTGCCTTACTTCAGAAGGAGAAAGAATTTTCTCCGTGACAGAACCGCTAATGCCTGATTTAACCACTAAGGAGGAGTTAATGTGGAGATTCTGAATGAGATATAACAGTCTTCTGTCAATAGATGTATTCGATAATTTACTCCACAAAATGTTCCTGTCTACCGTATCAAATGCCGACTTTAGATCTAAAAAGGCCACATAAAGGCGGCCACTCTCCTTCATATATTTTTCAGCTATATGGTATAATACCATGCATTGTTCTACAGTGGAACGGCCTCGTTGAAATCCTACCTGTTCGGGGTGTAGAATCCTACTATTCTCTACCCAAAGATTACATTTTCCTAAAAGCCACTTGGCGTAGATTTTACTTGCCACACTGAACAAGCTAATCGGCCTATAGTTAGCAGGGTCAGCTCGGTCCCCTTTTTTAAAAATAGGGACAAGCACTGCAACTTCCAGTTGACCGGTACCTACCCAATTTTATTAATAGTGGTGAATAAGGCTGATAAAAGCGGGATCCACCAGAATCTAAATGCTTTAGATATTAACAACTAATCTAAAATCAATTGATATTAAATCCAAACCTGGGGATTTGTTATTATTGCCCTATTCATAACTTCCTAAAAGACCCTCAAATCTTTTGTTTTTGCAGCATAGGTCAGTTTTTCCCATTGAACTAGAGTAATTTTCCTTCTTTTGTTTAATCAGTAGTTTATACTCCTGCCTTGCCTTACATAAGATATTTCTTTCATTGATACCCATTCCTGTTTTTAATAATTTGTTTAATGATCTCTTCCTAACAACACAATCCTTGTCAAACCAGGGGGCGCCTTTTGTATCGTCAACTTTCCTCCTACCTTGATCACCTGGTACAGTGATGGAAATAGATGCGAGATCCAGAATTTTTTCCATCAAACCCAGGATCTCAACTGGCTCCTTTTCCATCAAAACATCCTCTCTAAGCACACTTACTTCATCACCCGGAAAAAAACACTCAAAAACTTCTCTTGTCTGTAAAGACCATCTCAGCATCGTATTTATAATTATTAGAACAGTATTTCTAGCCCTCCCACAGTCTCTACCCCCAGAATATCTTTCTGAAAATGATCCATCCTATCAATAACGAAACCAAGAACCAGGGGAAGATGGTCACTCTCAGCTCTAGGAACTATACAAAAGTCTACAACCCTATCCCGGATTTCAACTTCTGAAATCCAGTCATCAATTATACTAGCTTTACCACTGCAAAGGAAAGTAAACTCCAACATGGTTACCAATGGAAATGAACCATTCAGAATCTTCAAATTATACACAACAATAATTTCTGCAACAATTTCCCTGCATAATTTGATTTGTTATCTCTTTAACACTGGAGGATTTATCCCCACTATCTCATTTATAAGGTCATGGTCCTCATCAGAACACATGAGATCCCCAACTCTTGCATTTAAATCTCCAACAGTTATCCACTTTAAATCACACCTTACTTTTTTCCGAATAGAATTTAACTTGTTCCAACAAATATTTACAAGAGATTTCTTGTTTCTAGGGTGGAAATAAATACTGAAGAGAATCCAAGATTCCCTATCCCATACTGACAGTACTGTCAGAGGACAGAATTAAGTGGAGTATGAAATCTGAGATGCAGACCAGCCTGCTAATAGTCATGTCAAAAGACCAGCCTGTGGTCTACCTTTACTTCTTTCTGCAGATCCTCCTGTATTAAAAAATGGAAAACCTTGAATATGAAAGGGAACCTTCAGCCAAGTTTCCTGCAGAAGAATAAAATCAAACTTACAGAGAAAAATCCATAAAATCAGAGTCCTTACACTTACAGGCTAGCCTAGCTACATTCCAAGTAATCATCCTAATATAAGGTGAGGTATCTCCACAATTCCTACTGAGTCAATCTGCATCATTTACCTCCTCATCTCCATCAGAACTTAGTAAGGAGTCCTCAAAAAGGTCCTTTGCTGATTCTAGGATTTCCTGAGTCTCAACCATCTCTGGACACCTAGTTTGTTCTTTGGAATCACCACAGGACCCAAAACCCACTTCTACTTGCTGTTCTGATAGTTTATTTAGTTCTAACAATGCATTTATGATTATTATTTATTATTATTATTACTATTATTATTATAAGCATTTATATATAGCACCAGAAATGTACCTGGTGCTTTACAGATATTAAAATAGACACAGTCGGGCGGGGGGGAGAACTATCTCCTAGTTCAAAGTCACAAAAAATCTACATTTATCCCAGTTTGCACTAATCAAAATAGAGTCACTTGTTACTAGGTTTCTGATATAGACCCTACCAGAATCAGATTCCCCATCAACGGCCATTTTTACACAGACATCACCCACCCACGAACACCCAGAAACACCCATCGGATGGGTGTGAGAGTGCCCATGTAAAGATCCACAAGTGGGTGGGTGCGCACTCACAACTCACCCACCAAAAGCTACCAACACCCACGGAGCAGCCGGTAAGGGGCCGGCACGCTCCGTGGGTGGAGATGGGTGTCCAACACCCGCCCGTCCGTGTAAAAACCAAAACACCCACACCCACGGGAACAGGTCCACCGAGACCACAGAGAGATGGCTAGAGAGGCCACGCAGGTGCCCCCAAGTGGACACGCCCACCCGGGGAGACACCAGACGTCCACCCGGGAGCCCTTAAAAGGAATCCGAGACAGAACATGGGTGTGCCAGCTCCCAATATGTCTGTAAGGAAAGCCTCTGGCAAAATGAAGGGAGCCAGCACTGAGACTTACGCAGGATGGGCCAGGGTAAGCAAAGGGCCCCCGGGACACCCAGGGGAGGGGGGCCGGCACCATGGGCCGGGGGGGAGGGAAGAAGGAAGGACTGCTAAACACCTGTCCCACCACAGGGCTGAGGACAGACTGCGGCACCTGCGCCGACCGAAGCCCCCCACCCCAGCACAGCCACGGGGCATGGAGAAGGGAGTGGGACTGACAGCAAGGTATGTGTGAGGGGACCCCAAGAACCCAGGGAGGGTGGGGCCTGCACGCTAATAACGGTGAAAAAACTGCGGGAGCACAGGCCGGACAGCTGACAGCTAACGGTTTCCACTAGTGGTGGGACCCCGGGCCCATTACCGGCTACCAGATTTACCGGTTACCGGTTCTAGGAAAACCAGATTCCCGGATTAAATCCGGTATACCGGTACCGGATTTAATTCATTGGTTTCAATGGGGCGCTGTGTCCCCATTGAAACCAATGAAATATCCCTCCCCCTCCCCCTCCCAGGCTG